>MU225655.1:934347-951795 GCA_018584345.1 Thuja plicata | reverse complement strand
ATGCTTGTAATGATTCAGATTGGCAGAATGCAATGCAAGAAGAATTAGATCAGATAATTAAGAATGACACATGGGAATTGGTCCCTAGACCTTGTGACAAAAATGTGATTGGAACCAAGTGGATATTCAGAAACAAAATGAATGAAAATGGTACAGTGGTAAGAAACAAAGCAAGAATGGTTTGTAAAGGATATGCACAGAGAGAAGGAATTGACTACTCTGATACATTTGCCCTTGTGAGAAGAATGGAAGCTATTAAATTGTTTTTAGCTTATGCAACATTCAATAACTCTAAGGTATATCAGATGGATGTCAAGTCAGCCTTTTTGAACGGTGACTTAAAGGAAGAATTCTACATAGAACAGCCTGAAGGATTTAATTTATCAGACAAACCTGACATGGTATGCAGACTGAAGAAAGCCCTCTATGGACTCAAGCAAGCCCCTAGATCATGGTATGAAATATTGGATAGATACTTAACTAAGATTGGATTCAAAAAAGTAGCAGAAAAATGTAACTTATTCATAAGAGAGACACCTGAAGGATTATTACTTGTTGCTATTTTTGTTGATGACATTATTTTTGGTGGTAATGACAAGCTTAGTGCAGACTTTGCTAAAGAGATGCAGAGCGAGTTTGAAATGAGCATGATTGGACCTATAAAATACTTTTTGGGATTAAATGTACTACAAACAGATAAAGCTATATTCATAAATCAGCCTAAATATGTGAAGGAGATATTAAAGATAGTCAAGATGGAAGATTGCAAGCCAATAAGTACCCCCATGGTAACAGGAAGCAAGCTTGTTAAAAATGATGATTCTACAACAAATGACATAACACTATACAAATCCATGATTGGGAAACTCATATATCTCACTCAATCTAGACCTGATATTTCTAATGCAGTTGGCATTGTTGGAAGATTTGCAACTGAACCAAAAAAAATCACTTAATGGCAATAAAAAGAATATTTAGATACTTAAAGGGGACTATAGACAATGGTTTATGGTATCCTAACTCGGAGAATGTAGAACTTCATGTGTATACAGATGTAGATTGGGAAGGTTGTGTTGATGACAAAAAGAGTACCTCAGGAGGAGCAGTATTTCTTGGAGACAGGTTGGTCACTTGGACAAACAAGAAGCAAAAATGTATTTCTCAGTCAACAGCAGAAGCTGAGTATGTAGAAGCAGCATTAAATTGTTCCATAATTGTTTGGATCAAGCAGATGATTAAAGACTTTAGAATTCAGAATGATTATCCTATTGTTATTCATTGTGACAACACTAGCACTATCAACATGTCAAAGAACCCTATGATGCATGCAAAGACAAAACACATAGAAATAAAATATCATTTTCTAAGAGAAAAATTTGCAGAGAGAGAAGTGAAGTTGGATTATGTGAGCACCAAAGAATAGTTGGCAAACATATTTACGAAGCCTTTATCAAAAGATACTTTTGAGTATCTCAGGGAGAAGCTGGGAGTAATTCCCTTTCCTAAGTCTGATTAGAATTTGCAGCTAATGCGTCAGTCCTTGGTGATTGATGAATGGTTGAATACTCTACTTCAGGAGTAGTACCTATGCTTATTTGTTTTTGGCACCCTTTTCCATTGATGTCAAAGGGGGAGTATATAGTAAGAGGGAGTATATACTCTGCGTGAGTATACAATCATGAAAAATAAAAATATAGTAAAAAGAGATGCAGCAGTTAAGAGGAGATTTTGATGAGGATATTGAGAAGATTGTAAAAAGAAAGAAGATACTTTTGAATTGATGGTGTTTTTCATATCATATGTCTCCACCAATGTCAAAGGGGGAGATTTTTGGAGATTTTCCTTTGTACAAATAGTTGACTGTATGTTTTTCATTGATGACAACATATAGTATACAACAACATTCTATATGTAATTCTATGTATGGACATGTTGGAGCCTTGCACGGTTATTTTTATGTTGTAGAAATATTAATTATACTATGTTCGTACACGCAAATTCAATTGTGCAATTAACATTGAGTTATGTTGATCTGTTTGCCAGTTACAGTTTCAGAAGATTATTTATTAAGAGCAGTCAATAATTTCATTCTTTCTTCAGTTGCACGTATCTTTGGGATATGCGTGTTTGGATTCATGTTCAGTTGAGAGTTAAGAATTTTTGGTTAAGAGCTCTTAACGTGTTTCATTACGCGAGTGAAGTTTGAGTTAATTTGGTGGAACCAACTATGTGAAGCGACGCATCTACTCATCTTGAGTTACACGGTTCTAATTATGTTGCATGCTTAGTTTAGCTGACAAGGAAGTTGTTGAAGAGTTTCCTATAGCCAACGTGATCATATCTTTTGAGGAAGATATGTAATGCCCCGCCAGGGAACCCAAGAGAGATTAACCTAGAACATGATACTATGTTTGCTGAATAATTTTTTTTTAAAGTTTACATAAAGAGACATACATTAATGTGGAAGCAAATACCATTTATACACATGTCATACACTCACATAGATTACACGACTCAAGGGTTCCATGACGTTGAATTACGTAAAGTAAAACACAACTAACAATATAAAAAAATATTCCATTTGAATAAATATAACAAATACAACTTACAAAACCATAATTACAATCCTCATGGATAACCATGAAACCACCATAAACTCCCATGATGAACGAAACGTGATATGGGCTACTTGGCAACTTTGCACTAAGTGCATTTGAAATTTTTTGCATGAACAAAAAAATTGATGCACTGCAAAAATGACTCTGAGTCTTCAATAACTGAGAAGGATTATTATAGAGGGGCCTAACATGACCCTATAGGTTCAAACAGATCATGTGTAGGTGCCACAGTTTGAAAGAAATAATCTACCAAATTTTGATGGTTTTATGCTCTCAAGGCACACAAGGGAAATCACCAATATGGTATGTTGTGAGCATTTTGACGTGTCAAGAGGAAAAGTGGGACCATTCCTAAGGTAAATATAGCCAAATGTACATGATCATATTTTCATTTTATACCCACAATGAACAGAACACAATATGGGATACTTGGAAACTTTGCACTAAGTGCCTCTGACAATTTTTGCATGAACAGAAAAAAATTGTTTCCCACACACACACACACTGAGTCTTCAAAAACCAAGAAATTTTATTGTAGAGGGGCCTAGCACAACCCTATTGGTTCAAATAGATCATGTGTAGGTGCCACAATTTGCAAGAAATAGTCCATCAAAGTTTGATGGTTTTATATTGCACTTAGGGAACACAAGGGACATCACCGATAGGGTATGCCGCTGAGCACTCCGGCATGTCGAGAGGCAAAGTGGGATCATGCCTAGGGTAAAACTACCCAAAAAGAGGCACTCATGGTGTCAGTTCAATCCCACAATGAAAATAATGTGATATGGGCTTCCTTCACAATGAGGGTTTGTTCCTAGTAGCCCTCAAAACTGAGTTTTAGGTTCATAACTTCTGACACGTTCAACTTTGACATAAAAAATGACCTTTTTAGATAACCATTTGGGAGACACCTAACATATATTAAACTTGACATGTCATATTTTTTAGAAACACTGAGAGGGGGGGTGAATCAGTGTTTGTCTATTTATTATATTTCAGCAACTTTAAACATAAACCAAATATATATCAATTGAAGCTTAATACAAGAACACATAACACATGATATGATTATGGGGAAACCTTGATCAGAGGAAAACCCCAGTTGGAATTAGTACCCACAAATATTTCACTAGTATAATGAACTTGTTAAAGTTCCTTTGCCCTATTAGGAGCAGTCTTTACAATGCAAGTACAATGACCTGGTTAAGGGTCTGACCCAATTAGGAGTCTTTTACAAATAACCATGTTAGGGGTGAGGACTCATTGTCCAAGAAGCTCACTGCTCAATAGGATGAAGGATACAACCTCCTTGATAATAGATATACACTATATCCAAAAGTGAACTGTTGTATGTGACACACTTGTCTGATCAGTTCATGTTATGCGCTGATGCTCTTATAATTTTCAAGAGCTTTATCTCATTTTGACATCTTATACTATTCTTTTATATATTTTCCCTGCATATATCTTCAAAACTTTCTAATACATCTTTTCATGTTATATATATGTTCATGCCTGAATAGACGCGACTATAAACAAGACCTTAGTCGGCCCAAAAACAACATTCACAATGCTTCCAAACAAATTGTCTTAAGCATGTTTACAATAATGTTAAATACATGATTAAAAACTTATTACATTAGGTGCTTAGCCTTTACACAACAAAAGATTACACGCTAATCAAAAAACTGATGTTGGCTTCATACTCTATATTCTGAACTGCTAGTGTACTTGATCTTTCTGTAACTTGTCTGTACTGACATTCCATACCATGCGTGTATAGGGTAAACACAAAAAAACATCATAGAGCTTATTTCTAAAGGCGCTTAGTCTGAATCAGTCATATGCACGTGCGTTGGTGCTCTGATCGACTGTATGTCTCTATTCTTCTCTGTCTTCTATACTTATCCATTTTTTCTTACAATTTTACTTGACAAAACTTCATATGACTTTGTTTCCATAATGACAACACAAAATAAGTCACATTCTCCCTAAGAGTCAACTTTCCAAAAATCTCCCCTTTGGCATTAATGGCAACAAAGGAATGTAGCCAAGTTACTCAAACTTAGACTAACACCAAAAAAATTTATGTCATCTTCTTCTATTCATACTTCTTAACATATATATAACATATACACATACTCCTTATATACAATACTCCCCCTTTGACATTAATGAAAAAGGTGTCAAAATTTTGAGTCCTTGAGTACTTACTCTGAGTATACATCTGGATAAGCTATCTACAGATTCTTGATCTCTTGCTTCCAGAATGACTTTAGTGCATCAACTGTTTGTAGATGGGTGCATAGGGCATATGTAAGCTTTTCCATCTTGGTCAGATCAATGTTGGGTCCTTGATCATAGGTAGCAATGGTTGCATCTATCTGTTTGATGTTCTCGTTCAAAACTACTAAGGAGGGTGCAAGTGCATTTCTCAGTTGAGTCTGCCTGATTCTTATCTTATTGATCTCCATTTTAGCTTTTTCTAGCTTGTCTATCTGCCCTTGATAGATATTGTTGCAAATGTTTATGTCTTGAGATGATGTTTCAACTGAGTGTCTTATGTTTTCAACCAAGATATATGCCTCTTCTATCTTTTTGATATGCTCAGAGGTGAGTTTGCCTCTGTCCATGCAATTTTCTATTACCTTTTTGTCTTTTGATTCCAACTCTTTCAATATTGTCTGACCAATCTTTAATGAATTTAAATCTAAAGAAAAATTCACCAATTCATTCAATCTTTCCTTTTTATACTCTTCCTCTGCAGTTTTAGTAGCTGAGTCTACTAAACTTGTAAAGTGTGCCTTGAAGCTTGTTAGGATGTTATCTACATCATCAACTGACTGGATTTTAGCCACTTTCTGTCTGTAGGCACTAGGTCATTCAGAATATTCACTAAAGCCAAAAAGAGAGGGTTTCTCATAACTTGTTTCTCTTTGGCTTTTTCCATGGCTAGGATACTGATCTTGATCAAGTCTTCTTCTCCCCATGCGTCTAGAATTGCTGAGTCAGGAGTCAAACTTGACAACAATGAAGTTGATGGTTGAATGGATGGGGTGAATATAGTATTCTGACTAGTATCCATACATTCACTTTTTACTGGGATCTCCATAGCTGGTCTTTCATTAGTTTGATTGTCTTCCTCTTTATTCAAATCTGTTGAATCTTTAGAGGCAACTTCATCTTGTAAAGATGTGTCATCAGTGCATACCTTCTTTGTCTCTTCAGTGCTTACAAATTCTTTTTCAACTTTGTCCATATCATTGTCAAAAGTGGTCATGGATATCTTGATATCATTAATCACAATAGTTTCTCCTAAATCTTTGACTGTATCAGAAGCTATTGAAATTGAGGGCGCTGAAACCTGTGGACATGTCTTAGGTGCATTTTGAATCACTGGTTCTATAACCTATTTGGGAGGAACTGGAGTTACCTTTGTTGTAGGTTTCGTTGATGGATACATATGTCTATCCATAAATACTCTCTCAAATGCTTTCTGAGTCTTTTCACCAACCAGATCATACTCTTTATTCATGATATGAACTGTTCTAGTTTTGGTTCTGAGATGAGCTTTTACCAAATCCAATAGTATGGCTTTCTCATCATGCGATCATACAGGGAGAAGACTATCTAATGTTTCTTCTCTTATCCTCAGATCCTCTTCAATTGCTTTCCTCTTTAATACATCAAGTATGTTCCATACCTTGTCTGGTATGACTGTTTTAAGTTCCAATACTGTCCTTTTGAACTTAATCATGTGAGATATGATCATAGAATGAATTTCTGATTTGTCTATCTCTTGGTATTTGTCATAGACATTCTTGATAGATTCTAGTCTTCCTTCATTAACAATTATGTTCTTTAGGATTGATAGACTAGGCCTAAATCCTACCTCAAGAGGGGCTTGAGTGTTCTTTACCTTGCTCCTTGTGGTCCTTGAGGATGGATGACTTGTAGGAACTTGCTTCTTCCTTCTGGTTAACTTACTAGGTACAGAAGGTGGAGAGGATTCTAGATCAATGGTGGTTGATGGTGCAGATGTACCTTCATCAGATTTCTTCTTCTTCTTCTTAGGCATATCATCAGACTTTTCCATTTTCACTTCTGTGGGAGTTTTCTCAAGTTCTTTAGCAATCTTAGCTTCCCTAGCTCTGACTAGGTCTTCTTGTGTAACCCCATGAACTTTTAGGATATTTGAGGTAATCCTTGATGCCTTCCTTTTGTTGTCAGCATTGTATAAGATAGAATCGACTTGATTTGTCTTTTCTCTGTATGTTCCCCATCTTCGTTCATTTGGATCTTTGGGCGTAGACAAAATAACTTGTACATATCCTTCCAACACATGTTCTTAAACTTCATAGCCAAGTGGATGAATTCATTTGGTTCTAGGCTCAATAGCCTCCATGCAAGTATAGTTAGTTTCTACCATGAAGCATATAGTGTCTTTGTACTTATCAACTATCTTTTCTGGTATCCTGAACCTTTTCTACATTTTGATCCTGAATGTTTTTATCTCCATGTCCATTGAATCCTTCATGCTTCTTTTTGATGTAGCCTTGAGTGATATCTGAGACATAGTAGGTTTACTCCTATCTACGTAAAGATTGGCAACTTTACCAACAATGTGGAAGTAGAGATAGATGATCAAAGAGCCAAATATGAATATTTTCCTCTTGTCATGCTTGATAGCTCTAATGTTATGAATGAGTTGTGCGCGAAATATCTCACATAGATTATATTGACTATTATCCTTTACCATCTTAATTGCTACCAGTACAATAGCTACAGATACACTATTCAGTCTACTTGCGTGCTGGAACTTGTAACCTAGAATCATAGTAACTAATTTAATGTCATTGACCTCAACGGTATCAACTGTCATGATGTGCCTATCACTTATGGATAAGAAAACTTGTTCAACCTGCTTTTTAACATCCTTACCAGTTGGAAGAACTGGTCCAGTCTTAGGAAGTCCAGTTATTTCATGAATTAGGTCTGAGGTTATGCAGACAGGAACTTCACCAATCCAATAAAGGTCATCATGTATCCTACTCAATAGGATTTTAACCCATTCTGGCTCATAGAACTCATGTGCATTAGAATAATCAAAAATAGGTTTGTCTGTGAGATGCATGTATTCATCTTTGAATGAATAATCAGGTTTCATCGTCGAAGCCATGAGAGTGTCTATGATGTTTTCCCCAACAGTTTCTTTCTTATAGTAGAAGTAAGCACGAATGTCTTCCATGTGTATGACTCCAAGTGGAGTCTTAGAGAATTCTCCTTCAACATCATCTAATATAGACTTGAATGGATGCTTCTTGAAGACAAATCTCTTTCTTTCAGCAATATCGAATACAACAGGGGTTGCCATAGTTACTTGTAACTTGATTAAGTATGGTTTCACGGTGATTCTAAAATGACGTGACTGCTAGGGTTCCGTTTCAGTCTTTAATCCATTTGCAAACTAACCAATTCCTTAACCTGAAGTGTTTTGATGCTCAATGCTTAAGTTCTCTCTGAATGCTCAATCTCGAATGCAAAGTAAGGTTTAAAGATCTTTTACCAATTTATATAAAAGATTATTTCATTTAATGCTCGTTATCGTAAAGCAGTTTACAGAGAGAATTTCAAAATTTATTCTAAATGAAGTAAAGGCAATGCATGCATTCATACGACCTTATTTCATGATTACGTACAGGAATCCATAGGCGCATGCTTGGAGGTGAGTATACCAGCCATGCAGGGGGTTCAGAGCTAGAATAGCTCCCCCCTAAAACCATGAGGGTCAACTATCCAATAGTAAAAGGTGTGTCCACTGAGGATGCATCTACTACCTTGTTCTCTTCCTTATCCTTCTTTACTTCAACCCAAATTTTATCTAAATTAGTTTTGGCTTGTACAAACTTAACTTCTCCTGATTCTTCAAATAGTGACTTTTTAGGATTCTCTTGTCTTTGTGCTCTTGACCTGCAAAACCTTGAGATGTGTCCAACTTTTCCACATGAATGAAAAATGATAGGAGGTCTAATGTTGTTATTCATCATGTTGCACTGCTTGGCCATGTGTCCATTTTAATTACATATCTAACATGTAATTTTCTAAAGGTTTCTTTGAGGTCGATTTCTCTGATTGTATTGAGTCATATTTCTTTGGTTTTGTTGAGACTGATTTCTTTGATTTGTTCTGCAATGTATAGCCATGTGACCAAAATTATTATAGGAGTAACAATAAAAATTAACAGGTCTTACTTCTTTACAATCTCTTGCCAAGTTTCCATGCTTGTTACAAGCATAACAATTTATGTTAACTTGCTTGAGTTCATCTTTAGGTGGTTCAGTTTTAGCCTCTGTAATATTCGCAGTCTTCTTTGCTTCAGTGGATGTCTCTTGTGATTTATTTCTTTCTTGTATTGAATTGATTTCAATTTGAGCTACATTGTATCACATACTAGTGGTATCACCTTTTAGCTTCTATGCATAAAGTTGTGATTGAATTAGATCAGAACTTGTGTGTAGTTTATCAATCTTGTCTTTTGCTTTTGTTAATTTAGATTCTATCTTTTTCTTGATGTTTTCTAATTCCAAGATTTTCAAGTTCTCTTGCATAAGTTCATCATCTAATTTTTTATTCTCTTTGGTCTTTTCTTCAATGGTTGTTAAGCTATCTGTAAGTTGTTCATTCAAATCTTCAATTTTATCTTTCAAAGACATGTTCTCTTCATTCAGTTTCTTGACCATTTTTCCAAAATCATTGGTAGAGAAATATTTCAAATCTTTCCTTAGTTTCTTGATAAGAATTTGAGAGCCATCAACTTTTAGTTTAAGTTCCTCATTTTTTGTTTCAGATCTGTCAAGATCTTCATGGGCTACTTCAAGATTATTTTTCAGATGTTTTACTTATGTTGAATCCATGATCTCCTCAAGTGGTTAAACTTTCTTTCAAAGGACCAGAGCTCTGATACCAATTCTTAGAAACACTGAGAGGGGGGGGGGTGAATCAGTGTTTGTCTATTTATTATATTTCAGAAACTTTAAACATAAACCAAATATATATCAATTGAATCTTAATACAAGAACACATAACACATGATATGATTACAGGGAAACCTTGATCAGAGGAAAACCCCAGTGGGAATTAGTAGCCACAAATATTGCACTAGTATAATGAACTTGTTAAAGTTCCTTTGCCCTGTTATAAGGAGTAGTCTGTACAATGCAAGTACAATGACCTGGTTAAGGGTCTGACCCAGTTAGGAGTCTTTTACAAATAAACCTATTAGGGGTGAGGACTCACTATCTAAGAAGCTCACTGCTTAATAGGATGAAGGCTACAACCTCCTTGATAATAGATATACACTATATCCAAAAGTGAACTGATGTATGTGACACACTTGTCTGATCAGTTCATGTTATGTGCTGATGCTCTTATACTTTTCAAGAGCTTTATCTCATTCTAACATCTTATATTGTTCTTTTATATCTCTGCTCTACATATATCTTCAATACTTTCTAATACATCTTTTCATGTTTTATATATATATATATATATATATATATATATATATATATGTTCATGCCTGAATAGACGCGACTATAAACAAGACCTTAATCGGCCCAAAAACAACATTCATAATGCTTCCAAGCAAATTGGATTAAGTGTGTTTACAATAATGTTTAATACATGATTATAATCTTATTACAATAGGTGCTTAGCCTTTACACAACAAAAGATTACACGCTAATCAAAAAACTGAAGTTGTCTTCATACTCTGTATTGTGAACTGCTAGTGTACTTGATCTTTCTGTAACTTGTCTGTACTAACATTTTGTACCATGTGTGTATAGGGAAAGCATAAAAACATATCATAGAGCTTATTTCTAAAGGCACTTAGTCTGAATTGGTCTTACGCACGTGCACTGATGCTCTGATCGACTGTATATCTCTATTCTGCTATGTCTTCTATACTTAGCCATTTTGTCTTACAAGTTTACTTGACAAAAATTCATATGACTTTGTTGCCATAATGACAACACAAAATAAGTCACATTCTCCCTGAGAGTCAACTTGCCAACAATATTTTGGAACAACTTGGTAAAAAATTGCATATTTCATGTATTTGAGGGCCAATTAGTCATATTTTATATAAATACCTCAAAGGAAACCAAAACTATTTGTATTGCATTGAAATATTTATTATATGAAATGAACTATTCTCCTAAAGATGACATGCATATTCAAAATAGGTTTTAGTCCCTCGATTCCTCAAACCCTGACAAAACTAGGTCATTAGACTTTAGGATTGAGGATGTGATCTATCTCTGATCAATGGTCATTGAGGCTTGTTCATTTGGTCAATTTTGTATTAAAGAAATCTAAGTTCTTTAGATTTTTCACTTGCTTATTTGAGACTCCTTCTGAATAGCCCCCTTCTAAAAAAAGAACATCAAAACCCTCTAATGTTTAATCATGAATTATGCTAGATTAGTGTCCTTCATTATAGGTTTTGATGGTTAGACCATGATCGACAACTTATTCACTACTAAGTTTGGGTCTATGAGAAAGCCTAACTACTAGTTAGTTTATTAAACTTGAGCATGCACAATGGTGATGAAAGTTTTGGATCAAAGGAAGATCTCTAAGAACACCACCTTCATGGATATGGGAGTATGGAGATAACACCTATGAGGATACAACCAAAAAAACAACAAAAGACCACACGATGAAAGGTGTAGAGCCCCACAAGGCATCTAGGGCAAAAAAAAAAGGAAAAATAGAGAGGAAAAAATAAACAAAACACATGAAAAATAACAAAAGGAAAAAATCCTACTTGAAACTTGAAGAAAGAACCACCCAATGTTCAAAGATCACACTAATAGCTCACTAGATCATGTTCTAGAAGGTGTTGAAATTGTTTATTTTAGAGGTGTTGGCATTCATGTTTTGTCATTGATGTCAACATATGCTTCACTTGGTTTCATCAGAAGTCTCAGACATACTGGTTATCATTGGTATAGACAAGACTGACATAGGTGTACGAACACTATACAAGATTTCAGAGCATGCAAGCATGAAGATGTATATGAGGAGCATAGATCTTATATCTAAGGTTGCTTGGCTTAATCTTACTATTTGCATAAGTTATAGTTATTTTGGTCAAGATTGGTTATAGAACAGTAACAGAGAATTTTGATAGAGATAGTCTATATGTTTTTGGGATAACCTGGATGTGAGAATGATTTATTATTTACGAGCTTAAGGTGTGGTAGAAGACATGTTGGAGAATTTTTCTTGTGATTTTTGGGTCGTTGTGTTCTTGGTGATATCAGTTGAACCGTGTGATCTTGTGAAGATCTATTTGTGGCTGACTACAATGGTGTAACATTTCTAGAGGATGGAGAGTATAGATTATGGATCTTAGAGTATAATTGATGAGTTATAATTGATGTTTACTTGTGTAAGCTACTGTGTGTATCTTAGCAAGGGTCTATATAATTGGTTGTGCTTTGGGGAAGTCTTAACAAGTCAACCTAATTGTTTATTGTAAACTTGTATAAAGGATATTTGTTTCTTGGTGAGGTCGTATGGATATGTAAAGTGGAAGTTTCAATATTTTAATTGTGTAGTTTGCTAGATGTAGAGAAGAAATAGTGTCTATGATGAACTTCATTGGGATTGTTTAAGAAAAGCAAGTTTCTATCAGCAAGTTCACTGGTTATTATATATCTCTCTATATGTATTTCAGACAGTGAGTCCAGAAGGTGGACTTAACTTTCTCATTTGGGAAGTGAGCCTCTTGTTGCTCTTGACTCCTAACAAGGTCTGTCCTTTAAGAAGGACTGTGTATTGTATGTAATAATCAGCTACTAGCAGGGCTAAATCTCCTAACAGGGATACTATACTTTCAATACATTATTTGTGGGTGCTAATTCCCACCAGGGTTTTTGCCTTAATAGGGCTTCCTCGACAACAATTGCTTGTGTTATGGTGTTGTATTTGATGTGTTTAGATTTTCATTGAGTAATTGGTTTATAAAGTTTAAAGTTTAATTATTTGGATCACAACTGATTCACCCCCCCTCTCAGTTGTGTAGGTGGACTATTATTGCTAAAAATTGGTATCAGAGCTTATGGTCCTTTGAGAGAAATCTTAATAGCTTGAGGTGATCCTGAAGATAGCATTCTATAGGAAGGAGAGTCCAAAATTTGATCCTCGAAATTTTTATAGTTGGAAGAACAAGATGAGAACACACCTACTTTTCTTAGGGATTGATTACTAAGAAGGATGAGAAAATCAAGCCTGAAGATGAATTTGTTAGGAATAGTCCTAAGAGATAACTGAGAGAGGGGGGGGGGTGAATTAGTTATCTATAAGATTCAATTCTTTATTCAATTAAGTACAAAATAACATTAAGTATAAACACAACAAGATAACACAAAATAGAACACCACAATTTTGGTTATGGGGAAACCCAAAATAGGTAAAAACCTCGGTGGGAATTAGCACCCAAAAAGAACTATACTAGTGTATAATGATCCATGTTAGAAGATCTTACAACCCTGATAGAATTTGATCTTTACAATGCAATAAATACAATGACCTGGTCAAAGGTTGGACCCTGTTAAGAGTATTTTACAAATAACCCTGTTAGGGATGAGGACACACTGTCCAAGAGCACACTGCTCAAATGATGAAGGTTGCAACCTTCTGCACAAAAGATATACACTATATCCAATATTGAATTGTTAAGTAGACCTGATGTCTTGATCAATTCCAATGAATTGTATACACTCTCTACTTCTTCACATAGATCTTCAACTAATTAATGATATAGCTTTACTGTCCCAATACAACTAGCATTATGTTCTACTCTTTTCTCCTATCTCTTTTTCACATCCCCCTTGGCGATCACAAATGAACTGCTATATGTATCTTGTAATACCCACTTATATTTTTCTTTCAATTTTTGATGTCGTACTCTTTTAGGCAGTTGTTTTAGTTGATCAGTCAGATTCTTTTAGACTACATTTCATGTGAGCTATTATTGTTTCATTTGATGGCGATTCTTGATTATGATGTTATAGATTTATCATATGCATAGATAGATGAGATGATATTATCATGATGATTATTACATGTTGATTTCAGATTATGATGTGCTTACCCCATACTTGCATGTGTATGGTCATTTTATATGTTGATGTACTTGTTGATGTGTTGTTGTGGTAGAGGATGGAGACGTAGTTACTTTCTTTGTGAGATCCACATGTTCAACTGATCCCTATCATTGTTTGCGATATTATACTGTATGTACATGCGTGTTCTTTTGATGACAGGATTGTAGGTACAGAGCATTGTCTTACCTGAATTGCCAGGAGTGAGTGTGCTCATAAATATTTATCTCAATGGTAAAGAGGGGAGGTAACTTATAGATCCAAAACCCTAACCTAAGCCTATTGTCGTAAGTATTGGACAAATACTAGTTTGACTACCCTATCTAGATTCGTCTAGTTGACAGGAATTTGAATATCCCTTCCTTGAGTATATTTGTTTTGCTTGTGTTTGTTTTCAGGTGATTTATTGGGTTATTGAGTGATTTTCTATGTTTTATGGTTTAATGGATTATAGTTGAATTAAAGATTTAATTATATCCTATGTTTATTTGAGATAATTAATTAAATTCAAATATTTGAATATTTTGATTTAATTAAAAATTAAAGTAAATATACTTTTATGATTAATTAAATGATTAAATATTTAGTTGCATGTATTATTGTGATATAAATATTTAATTTAATATTTTATTAATTATATGTGCATGAATGTGCTGAAAAAGTATTTTCAAATTCAAAATCTCAACTAGATATTAGGAGTCAAAGTTGAGTTGTGGCATAAAAGATATTTTTAATTATTGAATTATGAATTTCTTTCAATTTCAAGTTGAGTCTTTTTAGGGATTGACTTGGGAGTTGTCATGAGGGTTTGCATAATTTGGGGAAGTTGATTCTCTTTAGGAGAATTCTCCTCTCATTCTCTCATAATAGGTTTTTGGGTGAAGGCATTTTGGAGAGCTTTTGGTGTTCTTGGATTTTTGGAGAATTGGGGGTTTTTGTGGTTGCTTGTTGGATTGGAGATTTGTGTGACTTTTTGGTTTGCATGTGCTTGGATCTTCATCGTTCCAGATCTACATTCAAATTTGGATTTGGAGGCTTTGGGATTCTTCATCTTCTCACAAAGCTTCTTTGAAAATTTTTGGTGGATTTAAGGTAGGGTTTTATAAAAACCTCTTTGTAAATTCAATTTGTGAAATCTTGTGCTTTCTATGTGTTTGAGATCATTTACGTTTCCTTAATTAGGTTTATTTACATTTTTCCTTAAAAGGGTATTTTAGAAAACCCTAGGTCTATGTTTTTTAGAAATTATGTAAACTTTTCACAGTAGGGTTACGCTCCCAAAATTCAAAGGAAAAATTTGCATGGGAAGACCTATTTATTGATAAAATCAAATTGCCTATAGTTTATTTTGTGGGTCCACAACACACACCCCATTTTAGGTCCTCTGACCATGGGGACACCCCTTGATTTGTTCTTTTTTCCTTTCGTCATGTCTGCCCCTCGTAGAGATCCGGTCAGCCACCGGGAAAGATTACTGAAACCAAAGCAGATAAAGGAAGAACCCTTTTTTTTGGCTTTTCGGAGGACTTAGGTCCTCCAAAATGCCAAAATTGCTGAAAGGCTAAAGACCCGACCTTTTGGTGTTTTTGGACTCCAAAAACACCGAAAGGCCAAAGGCTTAGTTCCCTGTCTGGTCTTTTCGGCCTTTTGGGGTCCGAAACCCCGAAACCACTAACGTCAGCCCACGGGTTATAAAAGGGTGACTTCCTTTTTTTCATTTCACTCTGCATTTTTTCTGTTTGTGCTCTCACTCGCGACTCCGCTTGTTTCTCCTCACTGACCGTTTCCACCTCTGAGCCACCTGGTTTCCCTCCCCTGCTTGTTCGTCCAAGGGTAAGTCCTCCTCGCTCTCTTTTTGCTTCTTATTTTCATCTAGGTCTAGTTTTTGTTTGTCTTTTCAGTGCGCCTAGTGCTTGTCAAGCCTAGGGCTTTTCATTTTGTCACCCTCTTAGGCTTCTATGTCTTCGTGCATCGACAGGGATGTCCCTCCCTGTTGACAATAGGGTTTTCTGGTGTCATCAAGTCTAGATTTAGGGTTTTCACATTTCTGTTAGTCGCGGTGCCTGCCGCAGGTTTTCGGCCTCTGAAAGGCCAAAAACTAGATCTTCATCCTCACCAAGTGTCATTTTGGATGTTTTGGCCTTTCAGACATCCGAAAGGTCTGAAAGTCCCAAAAGCTGAACAAGCAAAACCTCCAATCAGATCATCCAGGCTCCTCACCATGTTCGAATGATTCGGCGTTCTTGAGAAAACCCCTCCCAGTTCGGTGTTCAAAACACCGAAACCCTGACGGACTTGGCCTCACCTTTTCACCTGTTCGCACTTTCAAACTTTTCAGTCTCTGAAACCCTGAAAGGTCCAAAAGTGTGAAAACTTGCACTCTATCTATTTTTCAGCTCTCTTTGCTTGCTTTCATAGTTTAAATTGCTTTTCTTGTTCAAAATAAGCTACTGATACTTGTCTTTTCTTGTAGGAATGACTGAACCAAAGACAACATCCCCAATGAAGTTTTAATACAAAGGGAATCCCCCTAGCTCAAAGGTGGGGAACAAACACAGCGAGATAACTGATACCAATATTGGGAACGTGGATTGGAATGAATTCCTAACTCAGTGCTCCCAACCAGCAAATAGATCCGAGGACTGCACTTCATTAGTCCTATCCCGACTCATGAATGCAGCCGCACACCCAGTGGCTGTTTCATCTTCAGAACTAATCATGACCCTATCTCATCACTACGATTCAAATAAGAGGGTGGTAATAAACTCCAAAGATCAAGTAGTACTGGACATTAGGCTGGATGTCATCAAGGATGTCTTTCACCATTACAAAGGCATAGACAAATTCTATGACTTTTATATTGAAAAGGGAAACAAATGGTTTGGTAACAGGGAGCAAACAGTAAACGAGATGATGAATAAGGAATACCTGAAGCAACCACTTCCCAAGAACAAATTGGACAAGATAGACCTCCGGAGAGGTTATATCAGGGATGATATCTAGGCAGCTATAACAATGATAAGTAGGGTGTATGGGTTACCACATTCCACCCAACTTGAGCACTGGATGATCCTGTTGATAGAGAGGATTAGGGAATGAAAGGCAAGATTCGACTGGGGCACTATTATTAGTGACAACCTAGATGAGCAGTTGACAGCAGTGAAACATAACCTAAAGTTCTACATGAGCACTTACATAATGTACCTACTAGCTGCATGGGTAGATTATCCTGGCCTCACCAAGAGGGGAAGTTTGAATGATCCAAATGCATGGCCCCATCTTGTGTACCTGCAGTTGGTAAAAGGGGAAAATATGTCAGAAGATTCTTCTGATTACAGAATAGTCAACGATGCCTTCATATTCACAATCATCCGATCTATTGAAGGTGAATTTGCCAAAAGAATGTCAGAAGAAGCTGCTGCTAGGGTAAGGGCCATTGGGGCCTATTTCATCCAGTTCAGGACATTCACATACATTCAGATAGCTGGGCCCACCATAAAACCAAAGAAGCTACCCAGGTATCCATCTGACTGGATAATCATACTGGAGATGGCCAGGCAGCTTGCGGATGCATACGAGCACATCAAGCATAAGAAGAAGCACTGTTGGGACTTTCCCATCTCTTTGGGACCCTATACACTGCAGGACATGAAGGT
>MU225655.1:921132-933252 GCA_018584345.1 Thuja plicata | reverse complement strand
TTACCCCACCAGTTTCCCTACCAACTCCAACACCTACTCTTGCACCAACTCCGCCCCCGTCTACTACCACCATCTCCTCATCTCCCACTCCAATCATGCCAACACTTATTCCCGCAACCTCAATCCCGTCAACATGTGCCACTCAGGAAACCGAAGGAACAGTAGGCACAAAAGACACATCACCTTTTCAGACCTCACTAGAGGCCATGACCAGTCTCAGGCAAAAAGTGGTAATTGATTCATCAGCCGACAAAGGCCCGAAGAAGGAAAGGGAAAAGGAGGTCAGTGAGAAAGATAAGGAAGAAGAGGAGATACAAAGGGATACAGAAGGGGATAGAATGGAAGAAGGAGAAGATGGACAAGGAAAAGGGGTAGAGAAGGAATCAGAATAGGGAATAGCTCTAGGGCAACAAGGCTTGACCTCATTTCTCCATGTGGCACCATATGAGCCAGTAACTACCTCCGGTAAACCTACCTGGTTTACCAAGGAGATACAACCTCAAAAAATAACCTACACAAGTGAACTGGATGAAGAAGATACAAGTATAACTACTGTGAAGCAAGCTTTTCACCATGCAGACATGAGCGTGCCTGCTAAAACCATGTCATATGTGACCCAAGACCCTAAGGGTCGATGGACCGCACAAATAGCTATCCCACCCTCGAGCACCTCTCAAACCATGGGTTCACCAGGAGACTATACATTCAAGGAGGTAGACTTGGGGGAACCAACTAGAGAAGGGAGCAAGACTTTGGCAGCTTTGGGACTCAAGCATGCTCTGAGGTTCATGAATAAAGATGAAGAAACCATCAAGGCTTTAATAGACCAGAATGAAGCATTGAAAGGGTTCATCCAAAAGATGGTGGGTCCCATTGACCCAAATTGTTTAGAGGCTTCATTACAAGCCATGCTTGATAAAAGGGCTACACCAGATTTGTCGATAGGATTAACCCCCTCTTTCATCCAGGCGAGCACCGATTGGATAAATGACTTCAAACAATTTGGAGAGAAGGCAATACCATCAATATTCAGGCCATACAGGACCATTTTGGTTGAGGTTAATTCCCTCATCAACCTAGTGGAAGATGACGGCGGTATGGATGTCGAGGTAGCTAAGTGGTAGGCAACCCTCAAGGATTTGGAGATAATTAAAAAGCAACGCTTCCAAATTTTGGTGAAAATCTATGAGGGTGAAGAATTGGACAAATTTAAGACTTGGATCAAATAGATGACCAAAATAATTAAGGTCTACAAGAAACATCAGGCCCTTGTAGACGAAAAGCGGGAAGAGGTAATAAAATGGGTCGCAGATATAGATGCCTTCTTCACAGGGGTTGGCCTCAGTGTTTACCGAGACATCCTGGCCAGAGTCAACAGGCTCTACGTCCCTCCAAGGAAGTGGTCCAACAGTTCAGAGACATCCTGGCCAGAGTCAATACCAAGGAGGCCATGCAACAAATGTTCCACATGAAAGACGAAATACACAGGATGTTACAGCATGAAGAAGAGATCACGTTCTTTTCTTCTGAATTGACTATCTTCAGAGAGAAGCAAGAACGAAGGGTCACAAAATTAAAAAGAAAAGAGATCAATTTTGAGGAAGTCCAGGAGATAGTGCAGAGGCTCTGGGCAGCTCACCCAAAAGTCTTCACTGGATAAAGCTCCAGGGTTCAAATACCAGATAGATCGGGCAATATTTTTACACTTGGTCAAAATTCACCAAGGCAATATTTTTCTGCCTTTCGGCCTCCGACTTTTCAGCCTTTCGACCCATACAGCAAAGAATATCTTTCGGCCTTTCGGCCTCCTCAGAGTTTTTTGGCCTTTCGGCCCATGACAAGTCCAAACTTTTGGACCTCCGAGTTTGAAGATTTTAAAGAGCACCTGGGAAATTTTGAAGACATTAAAGTTTCGGGGTAGAAGTCGGGGTCTGAGAAAACTGGGTGTTTTTAGTGAGGTCACTTCGATCAACACCAGTTTGACTCCAGATCAGATCAATGGACAACTTGAGTTCGTTTCAGAGGAACTAAGGGTCTCCTATCAGTTCCCACCGTTAGAAATAGCCCAGGTGAAGAATCCAAGAAGCATCCACCAAGATCAAGAAGAAGACTCTCAATTCACAGAAGGAATTCTCCTCCTTTCTCTCTCTCTTCTCTGGCAGATTTTTCCCTCTTTGCATGAGAAAATGGATTGTAAATGGGTTTAAGAATCCATGCAAGTTACATAGTATCAGTTAGCAGTAGTTTACCTTCAGCAAAGTTCTAGTTTTAGTTCTATTTCTCTAGTTTAGACTCTCCAATGCCCTAACTCCAAAAATCAGAGTTGCGGATCAAAAATCTATATATTGTAATAAAAAAATAATGTAAAGGGCCGACTTTTTAATACAATAAAGATCTACATTGGGTGCTTCATTTGTGGTGTGTGAATTACTGCTATCCATGCAAATTTATTGAATGTATGCTTGCATTATTCTTTATTTTCAGAGAGCCCTTTGTGTTATTGTGTTTCAAATTCGTGCTAGTTTTAGTTGGAGTTTGCTGCTGTGTATCTACCTTGCTGTGACGAATGTGTGGAGGAGATCATCTTTGGGCTTCACAATAAATCCATCTCGTGGGTGCGCACATCTTGGTGGCTTCGCGATTTCATAGATTTTGAATATATTGCATGAGTGAATACGTCTTCTCTCCAAACGCTTGCATCCGTGGAGTAGTTAATTGCAACTTGGTCTGATTTATGCTTCGTAGGTTGTTCCAAATCTCTCCAGCATTTAATTCACAAGAAAGGGTTTACAGTGGTTTATGTCCTTAGTATTTCACTTTCCTCGCAATTTGCTTTATTTCTCGTTACCCTTCCCTCTTTAAAACTCTGTCATTAATTCTGAAAATTACCATCTTGAAAATACAAAATTACATTTTATTTACAACACCATACTTGTTAAAGCGAAAAATATAAAAAAGAGAACTAACAATATTTTGCAGTTTGTTGTCTTGAACGTACCAACAAAGGCCTCCTCATGAACAATCACATTTATCTTCAACTGAGTAACCAAGCAAGTTGTGACCCGACCCCGGAGAACCTTGGGAATAACTCTGTTATTTTTTCAAGAGAGGAAATCGAATCTCGAGATCCTAGCAAGTTGGCTTATGTTAAAACAACGCACAACAGTTTAGACTATATTAGAAAAATAAATTTGAGAATAAGAAACTATTCCCTTTCAAAAAAAAAAAATCAACTAGTTGGAAAAATAACTCTCTCGAAAAATAAATACAGAGAATAATTACACCAGTCAAAAAATATATATAAATGGAAAAGACAAAAAAAAATAGAAAAGACAAGGAAAAGGAAAAAAAATCTATTGTTAATTCCGTTTTCAGAATTTTAAATTAAAAAAAAAAAGTTTTCTTTAAACTCATTTTAAAAAAAAAATTGTAAATAAAAACAAATTAAAAAATTTATGAGGGGAGGCGAGGGCCACCACCCCCCCCACCTCCCAAGGGGACGAACGCGACAATCGAGGTTGTCGGCATGGTAGTTGAGGGTATCGGCTACATCCTCGTCCGTGGCTCCTTCCTTTATGGAAGGGATCCCGCGATAGTAAAGAATGATAGGGGTGGGGGCCACGGGAACACCCCCCCCAATTATATTTTATTTTTAATTTCATTTTTTTTATATTATTTTTTAATTTATAATTTAATTAATATTTATTTTATATAAGTTTTAATTAATATTTTATTAAATTTTGGATTATGATTAGTTTATGTTATATTTTATTTATAATATGATTAATATATATTATATTTAATTTATAATATGATTAATTCATTTAATATGTAAGTTTTAATTTATCTAGTATTAAATTTATTTAAGATATTTTGAATAATGTGATTTAAATTAGGTTATTTAAATCAAAATTTGTTAAGAGGGTTTAGTATATCTAAAAAGTGATAGTTGTAATTTGGTAACTGATATTTTATGTTTATTCTAAAATTAGATCATTCAAGAGATATTAGGTTGCTAATATTTGTATTAAATGGGGATTATGTAATTTGATCCATCTAATTTTATTGGTAGATTATTTGTGACGTAGTTCAAATTAATTATCATTTAATTAATTAATGGCTTTTAGATTTGAGATAAGGGGTTCCATTCTATTAATCTATGGTTTTGCAATAATTAATACTCATAAGGAAAGGTTGTTTATATTATTGCTAGAATAAGTACATAAGGGTTATGGTTGTTTCCTCCATAGTATAGATGGTATTTTCCTTTCCATGTGTATTTATTTTTATGCTTTGGGTATCTGGGGATTAGGATGCCCTAGGATGTAAATAGAGGTTGGCGGTGATTTTTTGTTATGTTTATGATGTGGTATGTTTGTTTCATGTAATTACCCTAAACTGGCCATGTTAACCCTTTTGATAATGTTATCTGGATGTATACCTCTTTGTGACCATTCCTGTTCTGTGGGATGCTGGATTAGGTATACTTGGGTTTTGACCTATGCTAGATCTGTTAGGATCTGTGAGCCTAGGGTATATTACCTAGATGTGTAGTAGGGGGTGGCTTACAATAAGTTATGTGTCCGTAAGTGACTACTTGGATTGATTATTGTAAGTATACTTAATAAGTGATAATTAAATGTATAACTGAGAGATCGTAAAATGAACTAATAAGATGTGTTTCTCCTCACCCATGCTTGAGTGCTAATAAAGACTAAGATGGAGGATGGGATAATGCTTGCCCCTTTACGAGGCACGGTTTCTGGCATAGTTGGTGGCCTTATCAATTTGAGAGGCCATTGATGGCCATGTATGTTCACTTGAGTGTCGGGATCCATTGTGATTTCTAGGACAAAACTTAAGGGTTAGACGTACATGATGACACCTTCCTACGCATAGTCTAGTTATCCTAGGTGTGTCAGTTGCCTCTGGATTAGTGAGTCTTACCTTTCATGATGTATAGTACACCTGGATTAGAGAGCTATCAGGATCCCTTTCTTAGCAGTTATTTCCTTATTGGTTTTGGATATCTGAGTGGGGTTTATTGTTATCTCCTCAACATGGTGGGGTGGACCTTTGTGGTTCCACATGGACGGGTGGTAGTGATTCTTTACCCATTGAGATTTGACATCCTTGTAACAGGTGCTTGATGGTTCTTTGTAGATGAGTTCTTTGTATTCCTTCATTATTGATTATGTACTTATCATTCTTTATTATAAAACTTGTATTAGGGTATCGCATGCGATACCTAATCTGGATATTGTATATTAAGTAGATTAGAGTGATTACCACATACCTTGCAACATGTGCAGTGGAGGTGAGTTTATGGCAGTTTCATGGTTATCCATGAGGATTGTAATTATGGTTTTGTAAGTTGTATTTTTTATATTTATTCAAATGGAATCTTTTGTTATATTGTTAGTTGTGTTTTACTTTACGTAATTCAACTTCATTGAACCCTTGAGTTGTGTAATCTATGTGAGTGTATGACATGTGTATAAATGGTATTTGCTTCCGCATTAGTGTATGTCTCTTTATCTAAACTTTATAAAAAAAAAATATTCAGAAAACATAGTATCATGTTCTAGGTTAATCTCTCTTGGGTTCCCTGGCGGGGCGTTACATATGTAGTATTTTCATACTACATCTTCATTCTCCATTAGCCATCTGGTGCACTATACTTTTGAGAGCACCAAAATGTTGATTGCAAGATTCATGGTAGATAGGAGTGCAATTGATTAATGTTTTGTCAAATGCATTATGTTATTTAACATTTATTTTACATGTGTTTATTTGAAAGACTCCATTGTTGTGATGTTGGAATAACTAAACCTCTGATTTGGTTTTCAATTTCCTTCATTCATACATGTGGCATGCCCACTAAGACAACCTTTGATCCTTTATAGATTTGGTTTCATTTGATTAATGTTATTATTTTGGTGTTACACCATGTTTGAATAGATCTAAAATTACTTTGCATGCTTTGTTTATAATCCTTGCAGTCAATGTAATGAAATCTCTTTACATCATTCTATTAAATAATTAACGTGCGTTGTATTTCTATTAAAAGAAGTTCAACATTTTTTCTTTACATTGTTCAAAAAGTTCAGCATATCTTATTTACATTGTAGTTCAATGTACTTGGTTTACATTGTTCAAACAGTTCAAAATGCTTTGTTTATGCTTGTATATTATTTTGATGCATTTTATCAAACAGTTTAATGTTCTTTAGTTTATGCTTTGGTATTTTCTTGAGACATTAAGTAAAATAGCTTGTGTACATCCTATGTTTCTACACTTCACGTTGGCATAGGAAAACAACTAACATGCTTCAAACACATTCTGTAATCAAATTGTCTCATTGCTTGAGGTGACATCCTAGAGGCATTGTTTGAAATAGAAAACATGCCTTGAATAGTTCCACATGTTGCAGCAATAAAAATGATTTTGATGCCTTGTACATTCTTCCACATCTCTCATTTGTCTAACCGAGCTTGCAATCTGCTATGTGCATTTTCTTGAAAGTCTTAAAATATTTCTCAATACATCCAATCTATGCATATCCTAAAAAAATCCTTAAAATATTCATGTGTATTTTATTCTTTGCACTTCTACGGTACATTCTCCCTACTTGGATCAAGCATAAATAACATTGAAATCGTTACATTCTATGAGAGAAAATCTCTTTGAGGCTCTCTATCAAATCTAAATAATCTGAGTGGAATCTCCTAGAACTAAGCTATGTGCTTGTAGGCCTTCCCAAGATAGTCCTTTTGTACTTCACAGATCTTTGATATCTCTCACGAGGTCCGAGATATAGATGTCCAAAAATCTATGCCCAATCTAGCTTAGTGCACCTTGGGAACACTTTGGTCTGACATGTACTAGAACATTTTTGATGCTACGCGAGTGAAGAAAGGTCTCCCCTCTCATTTAATTGGCACACTGGAGCCGATGGAGCTGATGGTTTGGTCCCACGGCGAACGGTTTAAAAGATGCACCATTGAGAAACAATGCAACTTTTTGCATCAACCAAAATTGGGTCACCAAATGGAATCCAAGTGGAATCTCCCAAAACTAAGCTACATGTGTATAGGCCTTCCTAAGATGGTCCTTTTTCACTTCATGGATCTTTGATATCTCTCATGAGGTCCAAGATATGGATGTCCAAAAATCACTGCCCAATTTGGCGTAGTGCACCTAGGGAATACTTCGGTTCGACATGCACCAGAACATTTTTGATGCTATGTGAGTGAAGAAAGGTCTCCCCTAGAATTTACCCAGCCAACTGGAGCTGATGGATCTGATGGTTTGGTCCCACGATGAACGATTTGAAAGATGCACCATTGAGAAACTTTCAACTGAGAAACAATGCAACTTTTTGCATCAACCGAGATCGGGTCTCCAAATGGAATATGAGCGGAATCTCCCAGAACTGAGCTACATGCTTGTAGGCCTTCCCAAGATGGTCCTTTTTAACTTCATGGATATTTGATATCTCTCACAAGGTCTGAGATATGGATGTCCAAAAATCTCTACCCAATTTGGCTTAGTGCACATTATTTCAGATGAATTCACTAACTTTTGCAATGAGCATGGAATCAAAAGACAAGTCTTTGCACCGAGAACACCACAACAAAATGGAATTTCTGAAATAAGGAGTAGATCCATTATTGATTGTGCAAGGACACTGATGATAGAGAAAGGCATCACCCAAATCTTCTGGAGGGAATCTATCAGTACAGTTGTTTACACATTGAACAGAGTACAATTGAAGAAAGACACCAAGAAGACACCCTATGAGCTATGGTATGGTTACACACCCAATGTAAGTTACTTCAAGATCTTTGGTAGTCAATCTTATATCTTAAAAGATGATATAAATGGAAAGCTTGACTCCAAAAGTTATGAAGGTATCTTTCTAGGGTATTCAACCAAGAGCAAGGCTTATAAATGTCTTAATAAAGCCTCTAACAAAATTGTTGAAAGTGCAAATGTAAAGATAGATGAATTTGCATAGAAGAATGAAAAGGAAAGCACAAAAGAACTAGTGGACTACAAAAAGTTTGTTTACAATGAAGAACCTGACACTCTACTCGAACAATAATGTATATCTCCCGAGCAATAGAATATTGCAACCGAGCATCAGGCTACAAATATTGAAAATTAGGATATTGCTCAAGATGATGTACCGAGCGATGAAGATCAGAAAGAAGGAAAAAATGATGATCAAGATGATAGAAAAAGAATTGAACCTGTACTTTCCAAGTATGTCAAAAGAAACCATCCACAGAACCAGATCATAGGAGACAAGAAGGCTTGCATGAGAACCAGAAGTAAGTATCTAAACACAAGATGGCTAATTTGTGATTTTGAGCCAAAATCTATCAATGTTGCAATTGATAATGAAGAATGGATTAGTGCTATGAATGAAGAAATTGAGTAGATTGAGAAAAACAAGACATGGACACTTGTACCGAGACTAGATGACAAGAATGTCATCGATACCAAATGGATATTCAGAAATAAACTGAATGAGAATGGAGAAGTCACCAGAAACAAAGAAAGACTAGTATGAAAGGGGTATGCACAAGAAGAAGGGATTGACTATGGAGAAACCTTTGTACCCATTGCTAGGCTAGAAGGAGTGAGAATATTACTTGCTTATGTTGTATTTAAAGGATTCAAGGTATACCAGATGGATGTCAATTCTGCATTCCTAAATGGAATACTTGAAGAAGAGGTATACATTGAGCAACTAGAAGGGTTTGTTGATCCAGACGAGAGGAACATGGTATGTAGACTACACAAAGCCTTGTATGGATTGAAACAAGCACCGAGAGCCTGGTATGAAAGACTTCATTCCTATCTCATAAGTATTGGATTTGTAAGAGCTAGTGAAAATAGTAATCTTTATTTGAAGGAAGATACTGATGCTAACATTTTTATTACTAAAATATTTGTTGATGACATCATATTTGGAGGCAATGATATGCTACACAATAATTTGCAAATGAAATGAGAAAAGAGTTTGAGATGTCTATGTTTGGAGATATCAAGTTCTTTCTTGGTCTATAGATCATGCAACAAGATGAAGCCATTTTCATTACATAATCCAAATACATCAAGGAAGTGCTGAAAATATTCAAGATGGAAGATTCCAAGCTAGTTGGAACACCGATGGCAATTGGATGTAAGCTGAAAAAGGAGGACAAGTCACCTAAGTTAAATCATACTTTGTACAGATCAATGATTGGCAAACTCATGTATGTTGTACATACTAGACCATATATTTTACATGCAGTAGGAATAGTTGTAATATTTTTTGCTAATCCCAAGGAATCACATATGACTGTTGTGAAAAGAATCCTAAGATATCTGAAGAATACCAAGGACTATGGCTTATGGTATAGAAGAGAAGGCAAATTTGAACTTAAGGTCTTTACCGACACTGATTGGGATGGAAACATTGATGACCGAAAGAGCACAACTGGAGGAGCATTCTTTATGGGTGACAGACTTGTCACATGGATCGACAAGAAGCAAGGATGCATCTCTCAGTCTAGTGTAGAAGCAGAGTATGTTGTTATTGCTGCAAACTACTCAAATATTGCATGGATCAAACAGTTACTGGAAGGTATGAATATGAAAATTCTTGAACTAGTAATTATCTATTGTGATAATACCAGTGCAATTAACATTTCCAAGAATCCAGTCATGCATGCTAAGACAAAGCATATTGTTATCAAGTATCATTATTTGAGAGAACAAGTTCAAGAAAAGGAGGTGATACTTGAGTGTGTGCAATCAAAGGAATAATTAGCTTATATCTTCACCAAGCCACTGCCCAAGGATACATTTGAGTACTTGAGAAAGAGACTAGGGGTCAGATCCTTGTCTACTGATCAGTAAGATGAATAGAAGGCTGCTTCAGCCTACATATTATCATAATATCATTCATGTTGATGAAAGCAAAGAGATGGACTTCAAAGATACATCTGTACATGGCAAGGTATTTATCTATACCAAGAACCAGAGTTGTTATATTGCTGATGGATTGGGAAATTCAAGGAATATATTGAATGGATAGAAAGGATTGTTTGGCATTACTGTCAAATATTTGTTTGGTATTGTTGTCAAAGGGAGAGATTATATCCACTATCACATTACCCAAAGGAAGAGATGTAACCAGAAAGGGAGAGTACATACAAAGTGAGAGATTTCTGACAAGAGAGAAAAGAGACATGAAAAGAAAAGAACAGTCAAAGGGAGAGAGTTTGACAAAAGAAGAGAACACATCAGAAGAAGAAATATTCTACATCTATCTAGTGAAGGGATTGAAGATAGAAAGAGAGCTGAAAGAATCAAATCTAAGCTATGTGAGCTTACCGAGGACCAAATATTTGTATCGGTTATAGTACATAAGATTGGTAGTTTGATGAACTTCAACTGTTATATTTTATATTGTATTAGTAATAATATAGTGTGATAATGTAGTGTGTTTCCATCAATGCCAAAGGAAGATATTGATGAACTATAACTGATTGAATGTTTGAAGATGTTAAGTTGATGATCACTGAGACACGGAAAGTTAATGCAAGACATTAAATTAGTTAATGTATTGTATTTTCATTTATGTCAACTTGATATAATCTGTATGGTTATGTACATACTGTTAAAAACTTCAAAGAACCAATGAATCAAAGGCTATGCTATTAGTAATGCATAAAAGTTAAGTATCCACAAAGTGACTGTATATACCGATAGAGTGCACACCAACGGATAGAGTAAACCAACAAGAGAAAAGTTACAGTGTTACCCGAGAAGCAAAAGCATAGCATTACTGATGAGTAAAGTCATAGTGTTAACCGACAAGCAAAGCACAATGTAACCCAACGGACAGAATTATAGTGTTGCCCGGTGGATAGACAACACTAATGGATGGAGATCCCGAAGACAACTGGAGTCTCACCAACGGAAAAGTTAGTTGTCACCAACGACTAACTGAAGTATTGACCAACAGAACAAAGAGTTCAGAAATGACAAAAGGCTTAGCTGTCAAGAGCTAAATATATACTTAACTAGTAATTATCATTGTTTTAATCGACAAGATAAAGCTAGAGATAAGTAAAGGATTTAAAGTTGTTTTGTCCAGTTGGGAAGAATATCTCTACGAGATAAAATAGGATTTCTTCTTTAAATCTCATTGGAGAGAATTTTGGATCACGCCAAGATCAAGAAAGCCAAGAAATGGTGAAATCATGTCTATATAAGAGACAAGCTAATTCAATGTGAATTAGGAGGAGTGACAAGAGAATAGATGCTGAAGAGATTCTGAAGGAGAAGAAATTCTTCATTCATACCTGATCAATCAAGCTGAGGAAAGAGATAAATTTTATAGACACCGACGAATAGTGATATAGCATCACAGAGAAGAACGGTGTGGAGAAAAAGTATTGAATTGATAACATTGATCAGAAAGGTAACACACTTGCAATATATCTAAAAATTTGCAATTCTAGTTGTATATGTGAACAGATCAATTTATTGTTTCAATTTAACCATTGAAGCATCAAGTCTCTTAACCGAGTAGGACTTAAAAGTCTTTTCTAATTGAGATACATTCAAAGGAGTATCAAAAATTTTGATCATACAAAGTAGCATTGGATATGCCTGATACCTATTGACAGGCCAAGTGAGTGTTTGATCAAGGATGGTAGCATTAGATGCCAGATACTAAGTGACAAACTATTCATTTAAATCCTCTAACAAGGTCACACCTAACAATTTGTTTGTAACCTTTAACAGGGTTGGCTCTTCACCGAGCTCAGTTCAGAAGAGTGAAAATTTGGGTTACCGGTCCTAGTGGTTTTTCCCTTAGCAGGTTTTCCACGTTAAAAATCCATGTGTCAATGTGTTTATGAGTCATTACTTTATTGTTTTTCATTTTACATAAGTAAATATGGATTGATCAGTATACACTAGTTATTTATTGTATTTTGGTAAATAGAAAGACTGCTAATTGGTAAAAGTAAGAATAAGGTTTGAAAGAGTAATCCGAGCAGTAGTTATTTGTTATTAATATTTCAAGGCAATCATCTTGTAGGAATGAAGATAACT
>MU225655.1:894228-921082 GCA_018584345.1 Thuja plicata | reverse complement strand
CCCCCCCCCCCCCCCCCCCCCCCATCTCAGTTATTCTAATAGTTAGTCCAAGTAAGAGGATGAGAGCTAGCACCAAAAAGAGATTCTCATCCATGCCTTAGGACATTTTAGACCTTAAACATGTTGCTCATAGGATGAAACATATGGAAAAGGAGTTTGCTGAGACCCTTAAGAGTCTGGGTTACCTTTTTTTCTGATGTAGTTTTTTTTGCATCGGTTGTATGTTGGCTTTCCGTTGGTTTTGAGTTGGGTCTCTTCGGTGTTCTTTGTTTAAGCCCTATTATTTTTTTGGTCTGTCTAGTTTTGTGGACTTAATTGTTATATATTTTATAATTAGGTTCCTTCAACACTTTTTTTTCCTTAATCAAAAATTAAATAAATTAAAAAAAAATCAAATTCACACATACTTCAAATTTATGGTGAAGTAATAAATTGTTTGAATTTTGGTAATATTATTAGGGTTATGTTATTGTACATTGTAGTTATGTCACCCACCTTAATCCCCCAACTATAGTTTGTTGGGTTCTAGCCAACCACTAGAAGATAAATGGTGTTGAACTCCTACATAGAAATCATAGGGGCCCATACCCCTACTATTTTAAGAGCATGTTCTTCACCGAGGAATATACAGTTGTATAAAAATATTTGTTTTATGATTTATTATTAATTTAATATTAACAATCTATTCAATTTTATTTTTATTTGTGTGTGTAAGAGTCGATATTGCATCCAACTTTTTTGATTGTAAACACCAAATAAAAAAGAGAAAATGGTTCACTTTATATTTTATTAATAAATCTATGTAATAGATTGCAATGTTAAAAAATGTTATTGATTATTTGACTTTTGAAATATTTATTGTTTGAAAAGGGTATTCTATAGATAATTTAAACATAAATTTACAAAATGTATATTCATCATCTATTAGAATAACTGAGGGGGGGTGAATCAGAGGCTTTAAAAATAATTCAATAAGATCCAACCAAAAACTTATATCACAAATATAATATCTTTTGTTATCTTACAGTCCTCAATAATCAAGATGTATGCCATATATAATTCTAACAAATATAAACTACTATGTAAGATATATTGTTTATCTTTTCTAGACTTTACCGAGTAGCAGCAAATAAACTTAGTGTTTACCGACCAATCCAGTTTCAATAATGTGTAAAACTGAATACCAATGCAATGAAAGAAATACACATTTGACACATAGATTTTAATGTGGAAACCCTATATTGGGAAAAACCACTTGGGACCAGTAACCCAAAACTTTCACTCTTTTGAAGTGAGCTCGGTGAAGAGCCAATCATGTTAAAGGTTACAATACACACTGTTAAGTGTGACCTTGTTAGAGGATTCAAAACTAATAGTTTGTCTTTTGACCTAGCATTCACTATGTTGTGAACAAGAAAAAATTTTGATACTCTTGAGTATCTCAATACAATAAGGATGGTTATATCCCACTCGGTTAAGAGACTTTCTGAATCAATGGTTAAACTGATACAATAAATAATCTGTTCAAAATACAACTTTAACTTGCAGATATTTAGATCTATTGTTAGTCTAATAATACCTCTCTGATCAATATTATCTTCAGTTCCTTTGCTCTCTTTCTTTGTTCTTCTTGGTGAATGCTCTATCCTATGTTGCTTGGTGTCTGTAGAATTCTTTGGCTCTGTTCTTCAACCCGTATGATCAGATCTGCATGAAAAATTCTATCTTCACCAGAATATACTCAGCATTCCTCACTTCATAATGAATTCCTTGTCTCTTTATATACACATGATTATCCACTCAATCTCCTTATTTTTTTTGTAGATCACTTCTTGATCTGTAAAACTCACCATGCTTGCTTTATCCCGTAAAGCTCTTCTTTACTTTTATTCCGCAAAGCTCTCCTCAATAACTAGGAATAAAACATGCTTTAAATCTCATTCTTGCTTTATCTTTAACTGATCGTTGATAATAGAGCAATCAATCAGTCAATCTAAATATAGCTTCTTCCAACTAAGCAATTTTGTCATTCTTTGACTTTAGTTCTGATCGATCATCAACTTCAGTTAGCTCAGTCATTGAATTCATTTATCTCGGTCATTGACTTCAATTATGCTCGATAAAAAATTTATTTATGCTCGGTAAATAGCTCTTGCTCGGTTACTACAGTGCTCGGTATACACTGTGAACTGATCGGTGTTCACTGTCTGTCAGTGTGCACTATATGTCAGTGTTTATTGTCACTCGGTGTATACAAAACTTTTATGTTTTACCATCCACATAAATTTTGTCTCTTTAGCTCTTCAAGTTTATGACAATATGTGTATGACCAATCAAACTATATCAAGTTGACATCAATGACAATACAATACATTAACTAATTTAATGTCTTGCATTCACTTTTGCAGCTTGGTGTTCATCAACTTATCATCTTCAAACATTCAATCAGTTATAGTTCATCAGTCATCATGATATAATTGTCTAAAAAGAATTTGACCTTACAACCAACTAATTTCACAATCTAACCAATTCTACTACACATCTATTTCTAAATCATTCCTATTACATAAATTTTGACTTGCACCAAAATTAATACATAAGAGAATTTTTGCAAATGACCTCTAATCTATATTATTTTGTCTCACATGAAAATTATAACATACCAACTACTTAAAATTGAGGAATGAACCTTTGGACACCAAATTGAAAAGTTAAAAAGTTCTCTTTGTATTTTAGTGAAAGGTTCTATTTGAGAAATCATACTATACCATTTTTTTATTGATTGCTTGACTTCAAATCATTTAATTCTCAAATGAAGAACTCAAATAATTTAATAACTAAAATTAAAAAAGAATTATATTTTTGTATGGTAATAGATGTATGAATAGATTAATTTCAAAAAGACAACCCAACCAATTCTATTAGACATAGATTATGTAAAGAAATTTGAATTGATATTATTTTAATTTTTGTCAAAATTATAACCTACTCCCAACTTAAAATTTATCCATCCTAACTCAACTTACTATAATAGTCAAATTATTAAACTATTTTTTCTTAGAATTCAACCATTTTAAAATTTTTTATTTTACTACATATGTATCTCTAAATTATTTTACTCAATATTTTTGAATTGAATCAAAATGATTACATACAATTAAATTTGTATATAAATTTTAATCTATATCATCTTTACTTATGAAAATTATAACATACCAACTACTCAAAAATGAAAATTCCACAATTTTGTAAATGACTTTTAATCCATATAATCTTTATTGAAATCAAAATTATTATATATGAGTATGTTTGTAAATGACATCTAATCTATATTATTTTGACTCACATGAAAATACTAACATACAACTACTTACAATTGAGGAATGAAACTTTTGACACCAAACGAAAAAGTGAAGAAATTTTCTACTTGTATTTAATGAAAGGTTCTAGTTAAGAAATCTCAATGTACAAATTTATTATTGATTGTTTGACTTCAAAGAATTTAATGTTCAAATAGAGCACACCTAAAATACTTTCAAAACAAAAATTTAAAAAAAAAATTATAATTTGTAAGGCAACAGTGTATGAATCAATCAATTCAATAAGACAATCCAACCAAGTATATTAGACATGGATTATCTAAACAAATTTTAATTGATATTATTTTGATTGTTGTCAAAATTTTAACCTAATCGTGTATCTCTAAATGATTTTACTCAATATTTTTTTGAATTAAACCAAAATTATTAATACAAATATGTTTGTAAATGATCTTTAATCTATATCATCTTTACTCACATGAAAATTATAACATACCAACTACAAAACTGAAGATTGAAACTTTTATGTTATATGAAAAAGTGAAAAAATTTCTCTTTCTATTTTAGGAAAGATTCTATTTAAGAAATTGTACTATACAAATTTTTTTGTAATTTATGAATGAATCTATTTAAGAAATCGTAATGTACAGATTTTTTATTGAATGCTTGACTTCAAAGCATTTAAAGTTGAAATAAAGTACTTACAAAATAATTTCAAAACTAAAATTAAAATGAATTATCCTCTTTAAGATGACAGTTGGATAAATGACTAATTTCAATACAGACAACCCAATCAATTCCATTGAACATAGATATACAAACAAATTTTAATTGATATTATTTTGATTGATGACGAAATTATAACCCATCTCTAACTTCAAATTTATCCATCTTAACCATTTGAATTTTTTTCTTCTTCAATGATTCCATGTACTGTTAAAGACAATGGAAATTAGCTTTAAATATGGTCGGATTGCAGGCTTAATGGTGTGAATATGTGTTGTTTTTATGTCCTCGCAGTAGTGATAAAAACTTGTCATACATATAAAATGAATGCTCTTCAAATCAAACTTGTCCATACATATCAATAAATAAATAAATGCTCTGTACTTCAAAATTGCCACTGAGAAATCAATGTCATCACCTGGACTAATTCTAAAAGCACCCAATATTTGTACATATACAGTGTTAGTAGAAAGATAAACATATAACAAAAATCCACCAATTGGAAAAGGTGTCATTATCCAATCTTGAATGTAGGCAAGGAAACTAGAAAATTAAATTTAGCTTTTTAGAATCAAACTGACTTTCATCCCAAATTTCCCAAGGAAAAGATGAAATGGCAATTAACGGAAGAACCAACACAGGGTACCATTTTAAGCAAGAAGAAGAAGAATCTAGAGAAAAACATGTGAAGTCTAATTACCATCCAAAATTCTTTCCTTCTTTGCAAAAAAATATCAATAATTGTGTTTGCTAACCTTAGATGATAATTTGACTGTACCCAACATGCAGTCATGGAAAAAATTGATCCATTTTAAGGGCCATGTGATACTAATGAAGGAATATAGCTACCAAATTAGCAAAAATATTCACTGCCTATGCTTGCATGAGGGAGAAAAACCAAGAAAAATAATCTAAAAAGATAGAGACCTCAAGCCAAAACAACATGAAATGATAACCATCAGTGTCCAAGAGAAGTCAACATGTGTGGGATTTCATCAAAATAAAAAAGAATCAATACTTCCAGCAATTGGAATGCCAAAAATAATTTACAATATTAACTAAATCAAGATTTTTGTATAAAAAAGCTGCATGTTAGTAGACACAACTATAGATTACCCTACAATAATTTACAGTCAAGACAACTTATATATAATCAAAAACTTCATAGTACCCAACATGAATGGTCCTTTATCTCAACTGGAATGTGATTAAGTCCTTTAAAGTACATTGCATTAATAGTCCATTATCTCCATGATGATTAATTTTTTTCTTATCAAGCCAACAAAAAGACACAGCCAAATACCACGATACCCATATTCACACCACTAAACTTAACTCTTTATCTTGTGTTAATGAGTAAATTTTAAGAAACCATGGGAAAGCAAAGTTGACCCCTATAATAAAAACACTCATATTCATGCCCAAAATAATAGACAAATTTAGTAAGTGTGAATATAAGTATGACAATAGTGGTATCATAAAATAAGATATATCAACAACTAGAGTGACAGAGAATATCCAAAGAAAATATGCAAATCAATACACCTCATCATAACAAATCAATAGTAGATAGAAACTACCATTAGGCCAACATAATAAGGGAAAGAATTAGAAATTTGAATGTATACATATGACCATATCCACTAGCTAATCCTAAAATGGAGATTGATTTTTGGGTTTTGGAGACGGCAAAGAACAATTCAATGAACTCTTTTAGAATTGTTAGGTGGGATTTTCATGAAATAAAGCATCATTGCCTGAAGTATCATAACCTTTCTTCGAAGGTTGAAATCATGCAGGCTAAGAAGGGTATTGTTCATGATATTTCTATTTCACCTGCAGATCCTGTGAAGGTGCCCCCTGATCCCAATGTCTATGCGCTTTGGATGGATAAAGAGAAGTAGGTAATTACCAACTATTTAAAAAATAATGTGGAAGCAATTGAGAAGACTAGGGAAATGTTTGATAAAAATTTTGAAGGCATGAAACAACAAATCGATAAGTGTGATTGCACCTTGTGCAAGATAATGGAACAGAGTCATAAGGCGGTCAAGTCCTTAGCTAATAATATAAATAATTTGGTGGCTCATCTTGAGAACCTTCATTAGGATAGGAGCACTGTGGATCTTGACCAGGAGAAGGATATTGGCAGCGAGGATGTTGTTAGTCCAAGTAAGAGGACAAGAGCTAGCACAAAAAAGAGATTCTCATATGTGCCTCGGGACATTATAGACCTTAACGATATTGCTGAGAGGATGGAACAGATGGAAAAGGAGTTCACTGAGACCCTTAAGAATCTCAGTTAGCTCTCTTTTGTGTCTTCAAATGTAGGTTGTTTTGCATTAGTTGTATGTTGGCTTTTCACTAGTTTTGAGCTAGGTCTATTCGGTGTTCTCTGCTTAAGCCCTGTTATTTTTTTGGCTCATCTGGTTTTGTGTACTTAATTATTATATCTTTTGTAATTTCTCTGTAAATGGTTTAGGGTTCTTTCAAAACTTTCTTTTGCCTCAATCAAAAATTAAATAAACCAAAAAAAAATCAAATTCACACATACTTCAAATTTATAGTGAAGCAATAATTATTTGAATTTTGGCAATATTATTAGCGTTATGTTATTTTACATTGTAATTATGTCACCCACCTTAATCCCCCAACTATAATTTGTTGGGTTCTAGCCAATCACTAGAAGATAAATGGTGTTCAATTCCTACATGGAAATTATAGGGGCCCATACCCCTACTATTCTAAGAGCATGTTCTTCAACGAGGAATATACAATTGTATAAAAGGATTTTTTTTATGATCTATTATTAATTTAATATTGATAGTCTATTCAATTTTATTTGTATTTGTGTGTGTGTGTGTGTGTCTGTGTGTGTGTGTGTGTGTGTGTGTGTGTGTGTGTGTGTGTGTGTGTGAGAGAGAGAGAGAGAGAGAGAGAGAGAGAGAGAGAGAGAGNTTTGTGTGTGTGTGTGTGTGTGTGTGTGTGTGTGTGTGTGTGTGTGTGTGTGTGTGTGTGTGTGTGTGTGAGAGAGAGAGAGAGAGAGAGAGAGAGAGAGAGAGAGAGAGTTGATATTGCATCCAACTTCTTTGATTGTAAGCACCAAATAAAAAAGAGAAAATGGTTCACTTTATATTTTATTAAAAATCTATGTAATAGATTTCAATGTTAAAAAATGTTATTAATTGTTTGACTTTTGAAATATTTATTGTTTGAAAAGAGCATTCATAGATAATTTTAAAAGAAATTCAAAAAAAATTGTATTCATCATCATGATATAATTGTCTAAAAAGAATTTGACCTTACAACCAACTAATTTTACAATCTAACCAAGTCTACTACACATCTATTTCTAAATTATTTGTATTTCATAAATTTTTGACTTGCACCAAAATAAATGCATAAGACAATGTTTGCAAATGACCTCTAGTCTATATTATTTTGTCTCACATGAAAATTATAACATACAAACTACTTAAAATTGAGGAATGAACCTTTGGATACTAAATTGAAAAGTTAAAATGTTATCTTTGTATTTTAGTGAAAGGTTCTATTTGAGAAATAATACTATACAATTTTTTTATTGAATGCTTTACTTCAAAGCATTTAATGCTCAAATGAAGAACTTGCATAATTTAAAAACTAAAATTAAAAAAGAATTATGTTTTTTTAAGGTGGCAGATGTATGAATAGATTAATTTCAAAAAGACAACCCAACCAATTCTATTAGACATAAAATATGTAAAGAAATTTGAATTGATATTATTTTGATTGTTGTCAAAATTATAACCAACTCTCAACTTAAAATTTATCCATCCTAACTCGGCTTACTATAATTGTCAAATTATTAAACTATTTTTTTTAGAATTCAACCATTTTAAACTTTTTTATTTTACCACACATGTATCTCTAAATTATTTTACTCAATATTTTTTTAATTGAATCAAAATGATTACATACAAGTAAATTTGTATATAAATTTTAATCTATATCATCTTTACTCATGAAAATTATAACATACCAACTACTCAAAAATGAAAATTCCACAATTTTGTAAATGACTTTTAATCCATATCATCCTTATTGAAATCAAAATTATAACATATGATTATGATTGTCATTATTTATTTTCAAGATTCGGATTTGACTTTATATCTAGTTATTTATCATTTTGATTTGAATCTTGAAATTTTAAATTGATATTTTTGAAATTTTTTTTGTTTTCCTTCATTACTTAATATAAGTTGACTTCTTTGACCTATCTCTTTTTTAATGTGTAATATACTCTATTTATATAATTAATATTTTATACTTAATCATTAGAAATGTTGAATAAAAAATATAATCTATTTTATATCATATAATATGGTGGTATTTTTTAAGAATTAATTCTAATTAATTTTGATTGCTTAGGAATCATTAGAATAGCATTCACATAAGAGAAATATATCAAGATCATAGAACATCTCAGTTGTATCATCACCTTGCATCATCTTCTGAAGAATTGTACATCTAAAATGATGAATGTTGGTAAGCAACTTTTTCCTCATCTGTTTTTATCATTACTCATTTTTTAGGATTTAAATTTGAATTCATATTGTTATTTATCATTTTGATTTGAACCTCAAAATTTTAAATTCATATTTTTTAATTAGATTTTTGTATGCTTTCATTAGTTAATATTAGTTGACTTCTTTGACTTGTCTTTTTTAATATGGATAGTATCATTTCTTTATACAATTAATATATGATACTTATTCATTGAAAATGTTGAATATAAAATATAATTGATTTCAAATCATATAATAGGGTGGTGTATTTAAGGACTAATCCTACATCATTTTGGTTGCTTAGGAATTATTAGAAGGGCATTCATGTGATAAAATCATATCAAGATCATATAACATCTTCATTGTATCATCATCTTAGGCATATTAAAACATTACTTATGTTTTTAAATTTAGTCCATTTGTTAGGAAAATTGTGTCTAAACCCTGTAATAATAAAAGGTTATTGTTGATAAATGAACACAGGAGCTTGCAAAGAGAGTAGGAGGCGGGGTGGGGAGGGGGAGGGGGGTTGAATGGCGCCCTTGATGAGAGGTATGGGGATCATGTTCCTTGACTAGGGCTCGGTGGCAATACCTCCAAAATCTACATTTTATGTATAATTTAGCATTGTAAATTTTGATTATTTATCATTAGATTTTAAATCTAATTGTAGATATTTTGTGTTTCATGTGACACTTGAACATCATGCCTAACCCCCACAATAAATTTACCAAGAATGGGAACCTCCTCCTTTTTCTCGCTTTCCTCCCTGTCAGAAATCTCCATGGTGGTAAACTGGACAACTTTATCCATAAGGTACTCTAAATTTTTTTAGTTCTGGCCCAGGTTTTCACAAGACATACCTTCCATGTTGATGGAAGCCTTCCTAGTGTCCAAATTGACATTTCTATCCTTCTCATTTTATGATTCATGGTCGTTGTTCTCCCCTCCCCAAACCTGGTCAGTATCCTCCATCTGGGCTTCGTCCTCTTCAACATGCTCCTCAATATTCAAATTATTTCCCAAATCAGTCTCTTCAACCTCCACCTCAACCCGAGTCTCATTTTCCTCGCCAGAATCATTAGTGGTATCCTCTTCCCCACTGTGGCTTGATATTTTTTTAGCCACATTGATTTCCTCTTCAATAGAATCATCAGTTTCAAATGCACCATCACTGCTACAACTTTTCACCTCTGGCCTAGTTGTGCTAAACCCACATTTCTTGGAGCTTTCTTCCATTCCATCCCCTGCTTTCCATTTTCCCTTCCTCAAAATAGGGTTTTTGTTAATGGGTTCGGGGACCTTATCCCTTATGTTTTTGTAGATCAACATAATCAAACCCTCATGCAACACATGTTTCTTAATTTTATTTTTATGCTTAGAAAGGATTTTAGTCAAAGAACTATGTAAATAGTAGGGAATATTCACCAAATATTTGTACCTAAAGTGATTTAGCAGAATGAAGTGGTGATATTGTGCCCTCATGAAGTATCGATCCAGGGTTATATACTCCATAATAACAATCAAAACATTATGCCAAAATTTTCTTAGCCTTACTGACATCAATAAATCCATTAAAATTTTCTTCAATGAAGGTCTCTTTTTATTTTTTATACTTTGAAAACTTATTCACAACCATATCTAATATCTTATGATTCCTATAGAATTTTAAACCCTAGTTAGGGATACCTATAATTTGAGCTATAACTTCCACCGTAAGGGCCATCATTTTCCCATCCATGGTCACTGTGTCATTACGTCAACCCTCACAACATCTCTAAGTAACAGTTTTGTCAAAACAATGAAGATTCTCCAAATACGAGGTGACACCTTATTTTCTTAGTTTACGCCAAATCATAGCCATGTCCTCCTCTTTCAATTTCTAACAATTATCAGGCTCTTCTCTCTTTAGATCGCCACCCATATTGTTAAGATTCAAACTGAAATATCTCTTTGCAAACACAAGAAAATAGATGCAAAAGGAGGGAAATAAAGATGAACTTAATTATGTTGTCATCGTGCCTCTCTTTCCAATGATCACCTGCTAAAGTCATAGCACTCGGGTAATTAATCCCTATTAAAATATAATTTTCCCACCTTGTTTTTTGATCTTGTCATAATTAATTTTGGTTTCAATGTCATCATTCAGATTTGATAAGTACTCCCATGTCATGACCTCATCATATCTCATCCCATAGTTTGCCAAGTTGTCTTCCACACAATTACTTTCCCTATACACATGGGAAATGTGAGCTCAATCAAAGGAATTTAAAATGTCTTTAGAATTTTCAATAACATTTCCTATAGTCCATGAAGGGGAGGAATCACCTTTAAGACATTTTATAATGTTCATAGGGTCTCCCTCTATCCATAAGTTTTGACAATTTAATTTTTTGGTTAAATCAAGACTATAGAAGGCACCAAGGGCCTTGGCTACATGATTCATCTAGATACCCAAAGGGGGAGCAATGATAGCTAATAAATTTCCTCTACTATCCCTAATGATACCGCCACACCCCGCGCAGGCCAGGGTTACCTTTCGCCACACCATCAAAATTGATTTTGATCCGTCCATTAGGAGGAGACAACCAGACACTATTCTTCCACTTATTTTTATCCCCTTTAGTCTCATTTAAGTTCCAGCAATCAACACTTTGATGGTTGTTGTTCCCCTTCTACATAGTATTAATGGATAAACTTTCATAGATTCCCTTAATAACTTTTTTGAACACCACAGCAAGCTCAGACTTCTTATCTCTAAATATTATGTTATTTCTTTCTTTCCACAGGTTCCAAGCAACATGAGGAGAAGTCATATTCCAAGCACCAATGACCATCTCATTTGGGTTCAGGCACTTCCACTGCTAGAAGAAATCCTGGATGGAAGATGGGAAAACCCAACAAATCTTCCATTTCTACTGAAGAAAAGACCACAATTGCTGAGAGAAAGGACAATGCAAAAGAAGGTGGCTAGCATTCTCCTCATCAGAAAAACATAAAAAACATCTATTGGGATAACAAAAACCATGCTTAAATAACATTTTCCACAGTTAAATTTTTATTTTGAATAAAAATCTAGTAAAAAAATTATATTTTGGGGGTTAGAGAGTTATTCCAGGCTTTAGACCAAAAAAGTTTAATATCTGGATTTTCAAATTGCAGCAAGCTCACAGTAGCCACCGAGAAGCACCTAGAAGAAGTGGGACCCCAAACCATAACATCCTCTCTATCTTCACAAATTTTGTGTGTGAGAAAGGCTTTACCAATTTAGGCCAAGGATGTGCTAATCACAGTTAAGTTCACCCAACCATTCTCATTCCAATAATCTTCCACTTTAAAACCATACCTATCTTTACACCAATTCATAAGATTCAAAATCTCAGGGATGGTACATAGGGGTTTTTCTATAAGTCGGGCATCATCCCAAAAGTTGATCATTTTGTCGTTTCCCACCCTCCATTTTTTCCCTTTACCTACAGTTTCCCTAGCCTTGTTGATATTGTTCAAGAAATCAAAACCAACCACCCTCTCCTCACTAGAAAGGAAGTCATTTGAAGAGGGTTGATCAAAGATGTATTTTTTTGCAAATAATGTTCCCCTATTTTTCTTCACCATATGGCATCCAAACATGTTTAGCTAGAAGAGAAAAATTGATACCCTTAATGGGTCTCAAACCAAGGTCCCCCATCTTTTTAGTTTTTCACACCTTATCATAGGCCACCAGAGGGATGTGGTTTCTTTCCTCAGTTCTTGACCAAATAAATCTTTTTTGGATACTCTCAATATTCTCAGAGAACTTGGTAGGGATCTTGAAAAGGTTCAGAGCATAGATAACCAGATTCTGAAGAGTGGATTTAAGTAAAGTCTTGTTTCCTGCTTGAGATAAGAGAATCCCTTTCCATCCAGCAAGATTTTTGTTAAACTTATCAATAAAAGAGCTCCAAAAGGATTCAGTAAATTTCAAACCAAGAGGGAGACCAAGGTAGGAAGAAGGGAAGCAACTTATGTTACACTCCATGATACTGGAAATTCTTTGTTGTCTTACCTCCGGAGTGTTGATAAAGAACAAAGTACTTTTGTTCCAATTGATTAGATGTCCAGTAGCCCTTGTATAAATATTAAGAGTGCTTTTCATAGCCCTGGCTTCTTAGAGAGTGGAAGACCCCATAGTTATAGTGTCATCCATGAACTGAGCATGCGAGCATATAAGACTATTAGAAGAAGGTCTCAATCCCTAGATGGAACCCTTCAAGACCATCATATTCATGTATCTCCATAGGAATTCAGCCATAATCATGAAAAGAATAGGAGATATTGGATCTCTCTACCTTAAACCTCTTGAATTTTTAAAGAAGTTAGAGGCAGTACCATTAATAATAACTGCAAAAGACGCAGTACAAACCAACTGAAAAATTATATGAATATTTCTATCACCAAAACTAAATTTCCTTAACACCATTCCCAAGAAACTCCAATCAACCCGATCATCTAGCCTTGGAAAAATCCATCTTAAGGAGAAAGCCCTATTTTCCATCCAAATCCAAGGAGTAGATGTTTTCATGCACCATGATAGCAGAATCCAGAATCTGCCTACCAGGGACAAAGCCATTCTATTGGGGGGAAATAAAAAGAGGGGGATGGAAAGAAATCTGGAAATGGGAACCTTAGAGATTATTTTAAACAAAGAGTTACATAGGCTTATAGGTCTGAATTGGTTAAAAGGCTTTGCACCAGAAATCTTGGGAATAAGAACAAGGTACCATTTATTTCCTTAAGTAGACTATGACTCCCAAAGAATTCCTTAACTGCATTTGAAACTTCCTTTTCCACTATATTCCAATTTTTTTGAAAGAACAACACAGAGAACCCATTGGGACCAGGGGCTTTATCCCCCTCAAATAAGAAGAAAACTTCCCTAATCTCTTTGACTAAGGAGATAGCATTAAAATCCTTATTATGACTCTCATTTATGATCTTCAGAATGGCTTCTAAAATTTTGTTCTGATCATTACTAACCAAGTTATCCTCCTTCCTTAAAAGAGAAGATAAATAACCAACATCTTCCTTTTTATTTCCTCCTCCTTACTGACCACCCTATCCTTACAAGTGATTTGGGATATTCTGTTGGCAGCTCTATGTTTGAGAGTGGTTGAGTGGAATAATTTGGTAGTTTTATGCCCTTCCTTAAGCTGTAGAGCTTATGATCTTTGATTCCAATAAGTCTCTTCCTTGGAAATGATGTCATGGTAGTTAACTAAGGCTTTGTTCTCTTTCTCTCTTAGGTCCTCAGATAAACCCACTTACTGGATGAGATCCTGAATACTCATGAGATCCTGTTTAACCTCAGTTTTTTGTTGGAATATATCCCAAAAAATTCCTTATTCCAACCCTTGATATTTTCTTTGATGTTTCTCAATTTTTTGGTGACTTTATACATGGAATTCCCTTCCACCCTAATGGTCCACCACCTGTAGGTCCTTGTTTCCAAATCAAGATGAAGAGTCCACATTTTCTCAAATCTGAAGAAATAATTCTTATGACTAGAGGGTGGGTCAGCTTTCAAAGATACAAAAAGTGATAAGAACCAATTCTACTAAAAAATGAGAGGGAGAAATAATAATTTGTCATCTACTCATGGGAGATTAAGGCCCTATCCAGTTTGACCTAAATATTGTATTTTCCCACTCTCTTATTAGACCAAGTGTAATTAATTCCTTGAAGGTCCTAGTCTAAAAGAGCTTGGTTATTTATAAATTACATTAGATCCATTCTTCCCTCCACTTGAGTATTTATGCCACCATACTTCTCAACTTCATTCAGGGGTGTATTGAAGTCTCCTATCACCAATCAACAATCATTCTTAAAACTCTTCCTTCTTTCAACAACTTTGTTCCAGAAATTTTCTTTGTTCACTCTAGAGGTGGGTGCATAGATATTTATGATAACCCAGCTAAAATTGTCTCTAATTTTATACATTCTAACAGAAACCATGTTACAATCTTCATAGATAATCTCACCATGGATAGACTTCTAATTCTAATAAATATTGTCCCCCCAGAAGCACCAGTTGAACTACTGCTGCTAACTCCGCATATGTGAATTTTTTTTATTTTATCAACCTTTTCCTTACTCATTTTAGTTTCTTGAACAAGAAAAATATCAGTTTTGTGGTCTCTTAATAGATTCCTAAGAATGTACTATTTATGAGGTGCATTCAGTCCCCTTAGTTATGTTCCAAGAAATTATCTTCATATTCTTTTTGGGGAGAAAGCCTCCGGGATGGTTCTTTGTTTGCAATCCGCAACATCCTGCCAACTATCCAACTCCCTTCTAGTTTTGTTATGTTTTCTTCCTAGACTATTCTTTAGTTTTCCAACATTTTCCTTCCTACTTTGAGTCTTTATTCCATCCTAGGTGAAAGGGGATGCATGGTTGTTCTCCTTGTTGTTCTTTTTAACACTAAAGGTTACTCCTTTCTCTCTCTTAGCCTCCTTTTGCTTATTATTGTCTAGGGATAGACTCCCTTCATTTATTATACTATGCTTATCAAGAGAGGCTGGGTAAACTTCATTTTCACTTTCTCCCCTAGACTCATCCATAGATTGTATTATGCCAATAATGTTACATCGGATTGGACATCTTCAATTTTCCTATCCTTAATCATGGATGGCAATTCTGTTTCCATCTGTAAATCATGATTTTGGTCTGTCTGGTTGATCTCCTTGGCCTCTTCTATATTTCTCTCTAAATCTTGTTGGAATCCTTCCTCACTACCACCACTCTCATACATCAACATAAATAACTGATTACCCCCTATATTCTGATATAGATCCTTATCATTTCTAAAATGATCTTCACTCTCAACTTCATCTTGATTAGTCATCCCATCATCCTGGTGATTCATCTTTGTTGGGTTAGTCATGTCCTCCTCAGGGATTTTCATGTCTTCTGAACTCTTGTTTTGGACCTCGTCTCTAGCACTTTCCCCATTAACCGTCTTCACTGACTCTTCAGTCACGCAATTGTTGGTTGGATTTTTAGGCCTCCAAAAAGAGGTATTCATCTTGCTTTCATTTTTCTAGATGTCATTATTATCCTTCATCTTATTGGATTTAAGCAGACATCTCTTGGCCCAGTGAACATTTTTTTACAATTGAAACAGGCAAAAGGTAGAGACTCAAATTCAACCCGTTGATGCTATTTTCCCATTTTGGAGACTAAATCAATATTTAAGGGTAGATCCATCAACTTGCAGATATTAACACAAATCTAAGAATTCACTAACCTGTATTTGGAGGCAGTTGCCAGGTCTAGTGACAACAATTCTCCAAATACATTAGCTATCCCTTTAAACACGCTTTTATTCTAGTATTCCAAGGGGAAATCTGGCAATCTAACCCAAACAGGGGCAACATCTAAGAAAGAATCACTCAAGTCCAAGTTTGGTGCCCATTTTCTAAGAGCCAAAGAAGACTTCACCATAAACCATGGGCCTCCATAGAGAGCCTTGGTCATATCCTCATGATTAGTGAAGGAGAAGGAGAAAAATCCCTTTGGCATAGCCTATATGTCAACCTGCCCCTTGAAATACCATCTTCTCTGTATAAAGCTTCAAACATTATCTATGTTTGTGCGTGGGACAAAAAATTTTCCAAAAAACATTAAATCCATCAAGGCCAAGGAATGATCAATCACCTGATCAGGGATGAATATCGTGAACTCACCTTTTTATGGGTTAGAGATATTTTTCACTTATGGAAGGGAGGATATGCCTGAAGGTTTTCTACCAAAAAGTGCCAAGCAGGGTTGGTCTAGCGGTTTTGACTCACCGTCATTCTGAGCTTTGAAAATATTCCTAGTGCCTCCACCCATATTTTTTGATACACTACCACCTCATGAGTCCACATATTTTGAATCATTTCTATCCTCCAAGTGCTTTGTAGCCGCACCATCCTACTGATCCACTGCCTCCTACAATTCCCCCGCATCTTGCAGCGATCCCCTAGCATGTCCGCTAGCACTGCTGCCATTGTTCTCATCCACGCTCACATTCAAAATTTCTCCCACTCTCGCTCCCGCTTCCATGACATTATTAAAGTTCTTAAAGTTATTAAAGTTATTGAACTCATTTAACTGAATTAAATTTTGTTAAACTTGTTAATACTATTAAGTTTTCAATGTTATTGAATGATTGCAATAATGACTCTTTACATAAACTTAATATTGACAACCAATATACAATTCCTTTCTACATTTTATTTTGAATCAATTTTGATGTATTTGTAAGTGTAACATTAAAACTAAATGTGGCATTAATAGCAACTTGAATAGTAAAACTATACATGATGCTAGCTTTATTTATTGTCCTAGTGTTTCTAAAATATTTTGAAGTCACTGTTCATTTATTATTGTTATAAATTATATTCAATTATTAACCAAATTTATTATCTACCATTATTCACATTTAAATTTTTTATAATATTAAAAACTGTTGACATCTTACATATTTGATGGAGAACAAAAGGGAAAAGAAACTATGGGACAAGTTGCCAAAGCAATTATTGTTTATGATTATAGGAAACTTATCTACCATAGCTCTTACAAGAATGAAGTTGGTTTTTAAGAGGTGTAATAACATGCTTTCCTCACCTTGTTCATTGAAAAAAATATTTCCATATAGTTCTCCTTGTACATGTGTTTTCTTATTGCACTTCTTTCCATTTGAGTTGAAAGGGATACAATCATGGATCATAGAAGGTGATGCAAAATTTTATAGGGTCTTGTCTGTGAAATTTCTAAAGTATTGTAAGTGTGTAGAGGTGGTTTTAGACAATATTTATTATTTCTCAAAATGGATAAAACACTTTGATTCTAATTTCTACATATACATCAAATCAAACACAACCACTACAACTTGGAAAAACTTCTATGTTATAAGAGGAATCACAACTACTATACACGTACTAATTTCATGCCAATACGTTTGGACTCTTCCATCAATTAGGTTGTAGTCTTTCTTGGAAAGTACTATAAAAACACAAATGGTAGAAGTTATCTTAACATTTATGAATCAAATTCTAATTCCTAGAGACAACTTTTTGTTGAAAATGCTTATTATCCTATGGGAAGAGGGTTTTACAGTAAAGGAAGATTTTATTGGATGAGAAACCATACAAACAATGATGAATTTATTGAATTCAATTGTATGCAACATTAACTTGGATGATAATTCCATCACCTACACATTATGTAAGTATAAAGTATCCACTAGTAACACACTTTCCCTTTGAAGAAGCCCAAATAAACACTTTTGAAATTATTACAATGTTATGGTCCACTAGAAGAGTTTTACTACGTCTTGGGAAATAGCTGGATCTAACAACTTGCAATTCCTCGCTCAGGAACCTGTGAGGACAACATCTAAATTATATTAATGACGTTGTTTAAAAAAAAATCAAGTGCATAACAATTACCATAATGATTTCATGTACAAATTAAATCATGCGGAAGTAAAAAAATAACACTTAACACTAAAATCATTAAACCATTAAATCACTAAGGAGAGATGATTCCAATTCCTAACCTATGTCCTCTAGGCTCCCCTTGACATCACTACTTAAACAACATTAATACACCACTATTGATTTAACTAGAATCATAAAAAAAAATACTTAACATTAATCATGACTATAATTATTGTTATGTTTACATTTATTTTAGAACACCAAATCCAAAGTTCTCAGTTCTTTCTTTCACCATAACAATATGATTATCTAAACATAAGCAATTGAAACATACATATAAGTCATCTAATTATAATTTATTTATTACATCATATCTATTACATCATTAATATTTGTCACAGTTTCTACTACTTATTACATGTTTATAAGTACATAATCATGAATACAATTACATCTTCATAATTACAATTACATCTTTTAAATAGCATATCTCACTACATCAATAATTTAATGGTACAATTATACATAACATGATATAATGTAATTATACATCTTCAAGAAGCTATAGTGTGAAAACAACATCCAAGAACCACCACAAACATGAATAAGACCACCTAACCTTGATGGAAGAAGAATCACTACCACCCGACCATGTGGAAATAAGGATCTCAAAACACTATCAAGAAAAACTACTAGAGGAAACCAAAACACATGTAGGATACCTCTGGAACACATACATGGAAGTGTCTTAACATATCTCTTCACCTTGGGTTACCTTGGATAGTCTGTTTGGACCCAACCCTCAAGCAAGATCATAAGCAGAATCATACAATCCTTTCATGTGGACAAGGAATCTAATCACACTAGCTCTTTATGTCCCTTGGATGAACATGCATCTTCTCCCACTCCCATCCTTAGCTTGTACTAGTAATCAAGGCATGGGAGAGGCACTAATTATTATACCCAGTTAATTTTATTAGGTTATCACTTACTTACACAACCCACAATGGGTTACCCTAGATGACCACTTGAGGGCCACAACCCCCATTGCGAGCCACTTCCCCACTATGCTTCTAGATAACCTACTCTTAAATATTATCTAATAAAATCAGGTATAGGCTAAATGAGATAATATAGCATTCCAATAAAAATTTAACCCTCAATCGGATTCATTCCCACTTTTAATAAAACATAGAACTTCTATGAGTTGACAATCACATGCAAAAAAACCCATCTGAATCATACATGCATGCAAGGTAACTCTACTCATGAGGTCAATAACATCCCAATCACAAAGTGGTATGCAAGATTTCAAAACCTCCACCCTCTAGCTTCTAACACCAACCACTAAATCACACTAACCCCCAAAAATTAATGACTAAAAAAACCAAACATAGTGGTAGGTTACTTTTACACATTTCTTTATTGAAATCATACATTTATAAAATATTTAAAGGATATTACAAAAACACATAACAAAGATACTAAAATCCCATTTACACAACCCTTTTGAATAATTTTAAAACAACAATAACTTACCAATAATAATTTAAAATGCTATTGTGAATACATATAAACTTATACAATTTAATACACAAACTATGAAAGTAAAACAACTCAAGTCAATTTAAATCAACATTAATTAAAATAAAATTATTACTATAATAGTTGGTACATAAACAAAATAACACAAAAATATAAACACATGCATCCTTAAGGCCCCGTTTGGTTGCGGGAATACGTTGGGAATTGGCAGTGTATATTTCGATTTCGACCCTAATCCACCGTTTGGTTGGTAATATGAAAACCTGGGTTTCGGATGATGAAATCTGATTTTGACCAAGAAATGACCCAAAAGGTGGAATTCTAAATCAAAATCAGGTTTTAGGTTTTTTTAACCTCATTTTATAAAGTCGTCGGGTCCGATCTTCCCATTTATCATTTCTTGGCGTCGGGTCTGATCTTCCCATTCCCATTTCTTGGTTTGCGTTGGTCTACTAAATATTACGAGGGTTTGATGCTTGTCGAAGGTCATGGAAGGGTAAGCTGAGGTATTGGAGGCTTCTACAGAGGAGGCTACAGATCGCAAAGGAGGTTGCAGATAGTGCATTTTACCCGTATTTCCAGGTTTGACTCCAGCTATTTTATCAGGGGTCGTGTTTTAACCAGTTTCAATTTTTATATAATCTCTTTTTCCAAGATGCACTGGATTTTTAGGTGATTGAGTGTCTTCAAATATGTCTTTTGTCTGCTAATATTATTCTATATAAATTAGGGTTTTGTATAAGATTTTTTTGAGGCTTCTACACAAACTGTGTCAAGTTGTTCAAAATATTGTTTCAAAGACATATAGGCAGAGTGAAAAAATAAACAATCTATCGCATAATCATAATATGATTTTCATTTCATCAGCTAAAAAACTGACAATCTTAAATTGATGTCAGAAAACAGAGCTGAGAAATTATAACATTTAGTGATTTTTAGGTTTTTGTTCTCTTAAAAGTTGTGGACACGGCTCGAATCTCCTCGAAACTTCCCATTAGTGTTTTAAGGTTTTTGTTCTATTAAAATTTTTGGAGATGGCTCGAATGTTAGTCTCCATTGTAGCTGCAGCATCCTCTGTGCTCATTTTTTACAAGTTGTATGTTCTATGCAAAGCAAGTTTCTATGAATATTAGAGGCTACAACAGATTACATGAAAATTATGCTACAAAAATTCTCAGCTTAAGTGAGCATAGAATAAATCAAATGAAAGATAGCTAAGATCTTTGTTCTTTGCTTAAGAAGGGCTATAAGAAATTAGAAGAAAGCAGAAAAATGGCTCACAACAAATCAAATGAAAGCAATTAATTTAGCAAATTCCCTTGTTGTTGTTGTTGTTTTTGTTTTGTTTTTTTTAATTCAAAAGGAGCTTGAATAAATCACATCAAAGCATTTTAAAGATCTCTGTCCACATTCATTGTCATTAACTTAACTGATTTGGAAATCAAAATAATTATTAAATGATAGTAACTAGATTAGCTTGTAAGAATCTTAATCTTTGTTAGAAAAGGATTTTGTCTTGAATGAAGATGGACTGGTCATTAAGGTTAGTAGTATAGTGGTAGAACACTCTAGCCATAAATAGGATGTCTTAGGTTCAATTTTCAACTTTTTATTAAAATGTTTAACATAGTATTAAAGTTCAAGTCGGAGAGCCAAGTCAAGTTAGGATATTCAAGCATCTGCAGTGTAGCTCAAAGGGAGGCATTGGAAATCAAATCACGCATGAACCAAAGATGAGTCAAAGGACTGGTCTCTCATTGTTAGATCACTCTAAAAATAGTGAATTGAAAGTCCTAGAATTGGTAACTCATTGGTAGATCACTTCAGCAATGAAATTAAGAAGGTTAGTAGTTAAGTGGTAGAGCTCTCTAACAACAAATAGGAGGTCTTAGGTTCAATTTCTAGTTGGTCAATAAAATGTTTAACGTGGTATATGTTCCACCAGCAAAGAAAATGAGTGATTCGCAGCTAAACTCAATCAATATACACCTTTAATATCATTGCCTGAAACACAAACACCATCTTGTTCATTTCATTCATAGCTACTGCAAACTCATCTAATTTATCCATTTTATCATGTTTCCAATCTTCACTGGAAATTAAACTGTATATATTTAATAATATATTATCTAAAACAATTATTAGAAAATAAACATCTTTCTAATAAGGGTATCTCTCCATGTATTATATACGCATACACACTAGTAGCATTCATTACTTAAAATATAAGACATTAAATAAATTAAAATTTAGGTTATAATTAGAATTTGGATTAACGTCAAGACATTATAATGCATGATGCCTCTATCCTTCTTCCATCCATCTCTCTAAAGGAAATAATTAGTAAATAAAACATCTCAGTTCACCCAAATTATCTGACAAAGTCATAACTCATTCACTACATTTATCAACTGACATAAGACCAAGATATATTTCAAGAACATAGTAAATGTAGGTAGGAATTTTGGTAGTGTGAGTCATCTATTTTAATTGTGTAATGTACCAATTGACAGAATTTGAAAATGAAACAGAAAATGGAATATACAAAACTTGTCCATCTTCATTGTTTGTCACCTTGAATTCTTCCTTGGTGTGCATGTCTTCTACAATGTCAGCCACATGTTTGCAGTCACAATAAATTTTTTTTTCTGATAATGGGAGAAATATTTCACTATTATTGCCTCTACTTCTTTTTTCTTACTTGGATGTAGTGTATTGAGTTGAATTGTCATGTGATTAAATTATCATGCTTCATGTCCTTAAGCAGATTGTTAATATTCATATTTAAAAAATTATGTCATATTTGAATGTAAAGATTCTACAAGAAATTGTAAGTCCCCATTTTGTAAAAGGTGAGAAATAGTGTAATAGGTCATGTATAGTGTGGAGTCTGATAAAGATTCTACAAGAAATTGTTCATCCCATGTAATTCTTGTTCCAAGGCCAAATGATCTAGAACAGACCCATTGATTAAGCCAGCCAAGCAAATGTTCGAATCCATGTCTGGCCTCATCATAATAAAGCTCCATCTTTGCCAAGCACTGCTGGGCCTTTTCTCTCCACTTGTTTTAACATATATTACATACCATTGTTTAGTCAGGGCTACAACAGATCAATAATGTAACTAATGTACGCCCTATCTTTGTGCTTGATAGTGGATATCTCCTTGTTGAAATCATTGTGTTTGTCCACATTTCAGGCCATTAATGGATCCCACTAAGATTATTGGCATTCTAAGATGTGTAGCTATGGAGACCACATACACTCATCTTCTCATAGCTCTTCTTTCTTTGCTTGTCATAGCCAAAGTAGTGTTCGCCCGAGAAGGCAGTGCACAAATGGGTAAACGAATTAGAAAAGGAAATTATTTTCTTAGAATGGTTATTCATTCCAATGACGTGGATTTTCATGATCAGATTCACATGAGCAGGCGAAACCTTTTTTGTCTAGCTAGTATCCTAAGGCTGAAAGGAAGCTTGACAGACACAATACACTTGAAGTTAGAAGAACTTGTGATGTTTCTCCACACCCTTGGCCACAATCTGAGGAACCGCAAGATTGCCCACAACTTTGGGCACTCAGGAGAGAAAGTTAGCTAATACTTCTATAAGGTGTTGAGGGATATCTTAGCACTCAAAAAGGACTAATTTATAGCACCTGGTCCAAACACTCCTCCTGAAATTAGTGGGAAAGATCATTTTGATCCCTTCAACAAGGTAATTCTTATGTTGTTACAAATTTATTGTATGGATTTATATCCTTATCATATTATTGGTAGACCATACAATTGATGATTGTATCATATCATATAGGATTTTGTTGGAGCTATCGATGGAACCCATATACCAGTCATTGTCGATATCAACATACAGGATAAATATCGTGATAGAAAAGGCAACTTGTCGCAAAATGTTATGGGTGTGTGTTCCTTCGATTATAAGTTTTAGTACTACCTTTTTGGTTGGGAAGGGTCTACTATGGATAGTCATGTTCTAGCTTTAGCTCTTTCAAGAGCAGATCCACTTGTTATCCCCCCCGATAAGACAAATAATAGTTTAATATACTCGAGGGTACAATCAATGTTTCAAGTTTTAACAATCTACTTTATTTATGTAGAAAAATATTTTCTAGTGGATGTTGGATATCCCAATGCACCTGGATTTCTTGCTCCTTATCAGTGTACACATTACCACCTGAAGGATTTTTCAAGAGAAAATCCAATAAACTCTCCACAAGAGTTATTCAACCACCAACACTCCTCTCTTAGAAATGCAATAGACTGTACATATGGTATTCTCAAGCAGCGTTTTCCAATCCTTAGGCATGCCACGTCTTATTCTATCATGACACAAGCCCATATTGTATTAGCATGTTGCATACTACACAACTTCATTACGATAGAGGATGACGTTCCATCAGAAATTGGTACCGAGGAGGAAGATGATCGTGATGGGATAGATGTACCAATGCTTGAGACGTATGGGTTTTCTCAGCATGATAGAGACTAGTGGGCACAGTTTCGAGATGATATAGCAAGTATAATTTGGGAAGACTACAAATCCCAAGAATAGTTGTACTTTTATGGGTCAATGTGTTTTAATTGAGTAAACTGATGTATGAAAATACTTTGATATACATGATGGTTTCCTTTTTGTTTTGTTTGTATCTGGAAGTATTGGAATTTTATATAATAGTTGTACTTTTATGGGTCAATGTGTTTTATTTGAGTTGGAGATGATGTATGCAAATACTTTGATATACATGATGGTTTCCTTTTTCTTTTCTTTGTATATGGAAGTATTGGACTTGTATATAATAGTTGTACTTTTATAGATTTGTATATAAATATGTTCCATGTCTATGTTTAAACCATTAACAACAATATGCTCACACCATTAACAAGCCTTTGTACATTGTGAACAACTGCTCTAAACCATGGCATACACAGAACTAATGATAAGCATGGAAGAAACCAGTAACATGAGCCACATATCTTCTTCCTCAAAGAAGGTACAATGGACCAAAGAGATGGAATGCAAGTTTCTAGACTTGCTCATTGAGCAAGTCCAACTTGGAAGAAAAGGAGATGGGGGATTCAAAAAAGAAGCGTGGACCGCCATTGAGAGACTATTCAACACGGATATGCACCTCACTCTAACAAAGGACAATTTTAAAAACAAGTTAAAAACATGGAAGCTTGCATATAGATTGATGAAAGAGTTGAGAAATACAAGTGGTTTCGCTTGGAATGAGGCAACTCAATGCATGGATGTTGAGGAGAGTGTGTGGGATGATATTTTGAAGGTAGGGTGGTCTTTCTAATGTTTTTATTGAAATATTATTGCCTTCTTGTAAATTTAATAATGAAACACAAAACCTAATCCATTTATTTATGCCAACATGCAGAGGAGAGAATTCAAAAATGCCAAAGTGTATAAGAGGCAGCCCTTCCAATACTTCAATGAATTGAGTGTAATTGTTGGTAATGACATTGCTAAAGGTAATGCAGCTATGACTGTCCATGAGAGTGATGAAGGGAACCCTATGGAAGAGGCATTTGATGTGCATGATGTAGAGGACATTGGTTTTGGTATAAATCTTGACAGTGCTGTTGATTTGGATGAAGACCTTAATCATTCAAATCAGTCCACTGCAACTAAAGGAACTCCTACATGATCATCATCAAGGAAGGGAAAGAGGAAAAAGGAAAGTATGGCCAGTTCCTTGGATGTCATCTGTGAAACAGTCAAGAAATTAAAAGATAGCCTCAGAAATGTTCACCTCCACAAAGTGGATAAATCTGATGAGGATATTGTTTTTCTTAACGCGTATAACACTCTCAAATCCATCCCTAAATTGAGTTGAGGTGTTTTCGTGAAGGTATACGACACCTTCATGCTTCAACGTGAAAGAGACAAAGGGTTCTTGCTAATGAATGAGGAGGAGAGAGTGGAGTGGATTGCATTCACATTTGGTGGATTGTAATGATCCACACTGCCCAAAGCATTTCCAAATTTAGTGAGGTTTTAACTATGACATTAACCAGAATTTATTTTTTGTATTTAGAATTTTTAGAGGTCTTTGAAACATTTTCATATGTTATAACTTACCCTTTTAAACAGTTTCATCTATTATAACTTACCCTTTTACATATGTTATAAGTTCTTTGTGTCAATACTGCACTCTATTGTAGTTGTGCTTGTCACCTTTTATAGATACAAAATTGATTTATAGTTCTATGTGTCAATGTTGCACTTCTATTGTTATTATATTATGTTCAAAGTTCAGATTTGGAGGCTGCACTTATATTGTTTGTTTGTCAAAGTTCAGATTTGGAGGCTACACTTCTATTGTTTGTTTTTCAAAGTTCAAATTTGGAGGCAACACTTCTATTGTTCAAAGTTCTTCTTGTTTGTCAAAAGCCACATCAAGTTGAATCGATGGTAAGTACCCCAAGTATGCATCAAATGGTGATTTTGGATGTGCACCTCTCTAATTGGTAAGAGCCTTATGTCTTTGACACACTGTTTTCCTACCTTGTAATTTCTTTGACGCACAATTTTCCTACCTTGTAAAACAAACCCTTTTTGAGATGGAAGTTATCATTACCTTGTACATTTTTTTGAAGTTCTTTATATATATTTTTTCCAATATCTACAACAATAGGAAAAAAAAGAATTAGTCTTGTGAAATGCAAAGGGGAGGAGGGAATGCCTGCCTCACATGGCAGAGGTCAAGGATAAAGGCTTAGGATTAGCCTAAGTTTTTTGTGAATGGAGGTATGTGCATACAAATGCTTTACCCAAACTCATTTTTTATGGTTTCTTTGTGTTTCTATAGATCTTGTCATCATGAAACATGTTGTCTCTTAAAATTTGTATTATGATTGTCACTACCCAAATGCATAACAACTAAACTCACATTATTTGCCTTATGTTGACTATTCCAATTTGTTACCCATTTATAACAAACTAAAATAGGGGAGAAACAGAAAGAAAAGATTCAGCAATCAATTTCATAACAGTGGGCAACAACTTTTCTAGAAACTTGGGTTACATCAAACATTTTGGGATTATATTGTATTTTATCATCAGTAAAATCTTCCGCACAGTTCATCTTAGTATTATGGTAGATTTCCCTTTATCTTAATATCAGTAGATTTCTCTTCTTCACCTAAAATTGATGGCAAATGTAGGCATTATGAGATATTTGAGAAATCTTGGAGGCAGTTTGTGAGATATTTGTGCAG
>MU225655.1:881993-893751 GCA_018584345.1 Thuja plicata | reverse complement strand
TATATATATATGTATATATGTATATGTATATATGTATATGTATATGTATATATGTATATATGTATATGTATATGTGTATGTATATGTATATATGTATATATATGTATGTATATATATATATATATATTTGTATATGTATATATATGTATATATATTATATATTATATATATGTATATATATGTATGTATATATATATATATGTATGTATGTATGTATGTATATATATTATATACTTTTCAATCTGAATCAACTCGGAGTAAGCATTGAAGAGTTTTTTGTATTCACTTCAAAGGGTTGTAATCTCAAATTGTATATCTATTTTTTTTGAGTTTAGGAGATTTGTACAGGTTTTGACCTGAGCTTTTTAGAACTTGTTGGGTGGGCTTTGTTTAATGTGTTTAAATAGCCTATGCATTATTTGTTTTATATTCTTCTATTTCATGTCACATTTGATTTGTAAATTGTCATCTTTATTTATAATTACAATAGCTTTAACTTATTCCTGTTTGAGTAGGCCGCTATCATTCTGCATTTTTTCTTTTTCTTTCGTTGCTCTGGTGTCTAGTTTCAAGTTTTATCATAAATTTGTATATTGAGATCCACTCAGTGTTTTTTTAACTCATTTTTTAGTTTGTTTTCCATTGTCTGCAAATGAGATATGCTAGGGCATGTTAGTAAGCAAGTATGGTTGTAAGCTATAAAATCAGCTAATCAAAACATGCAAGAGCATGTTTAAATAGAAACAGTTAGAGACAAAAGCCAATGCTCAATTGTTGATGATTGGAGAGACACATAGTTCCACTTGTATCTAGCAGTTTTGCATCAGATAGATAAATTTAAAAGAAGTTAGAGACTTTTGAAAATAGTTAAACATATTTTTCTTTAAGTTGTCACTATATTCTATCCTACAGGGAAACCAACCAATACACAAGTAGAACTCTAAAAATCAATCATTGGGTTTGGAAAGAGATAGCTTACCATACAATAATGAATCAAGGCACTCCAATAAGTGTAAAACTAAATAACTTGTTTCAAGCATTGACCCCACCTCTATCCTCAATTTTCTTCCCTCTTCTGTGTGCCTATTGCTTAAACCCCTAGGCTTATTACTTAACTATACATGATACAACCAAAGCAATGTTTCTTCCATTCACTATTGTAGTTTTAATTGTTTGTTTTTGATATATTGGTTATGAACCTATGGTTGGTAGGCATGTAACAACAGAGTTCTATCCAGCCTGTTTTTCTATTGTGATAGATGTAATGAGAATAGAAGATAATAAGTTTTTGCATTTAATGTTATTATCAGCTTCAGATCTAGTAGTGGCCTTAAAGGGTTGTAATGGTTGTTGAGAATATTTATTTACATCCTAATTTTCTTTTTTTTTCTTTATTAGGTCATCTTAGATAAGTGAATTTTCCTTACCATAATTTGTGAGGCATGTTGTTTCGGTAGAGGTGTATTCTTTTATTCTCATTTCAAGATTTGTTTATGGATTGCTAAACTGAAATTTGTTATGTTTGTTAATTTGGAGTGCATCCCCTTTAGTAGACTTTAGATGCCTTTTGTTGTACTATTTATTTTATTGAGGTGTATTTTGTTTATGGGTTGATTTAATAAAGAATCTTTTTGTATGCATGATGATAGAGTGCGTGAAGGAGGATTATATATTTGTAGTTTCTGATTGATAGTGCTTTTATTTTGTTGATTGTGACAATTATAGTTAGTGACAATTTTATTTTGTTCTTCTTGCATTTTTTAGTCCTGTTGATTTTAACATATTTAAGTGGAATACACCAAGGAGTACCGCATGATGAATGCTTAATATAATGCATTGTCAATGTGTACTCTCAGAACTGTCCATTTCTAGTTCTTGAGAACGGATGGTGATATAAATGTATTTGGTAGATGACTATATTGTTCATGATTCTGTTCCATGTTATATGTATATACTTGTAGCATTTGTTATTATTGTTGCACTAAGATATTTATGTCTTATGGTAAATAAATAGAAATGGATAGTTCTGAGACAACACATATGATGATATTGTGAGACTACACAGATGCTGATGTTAAAAAAGTTTGAAATAGCTTCTGGATTTGATTGTGTAGATTTTTTTTCCATCAATGTTTCTGATCATACTCTTTGATCCTTCATCGGGATGAAAGAGCAAAAGGATTGAAAGAGAAGTCAATCATTTTTCTCTCTTTCAATCATTTTGTTGTCTTTCATCCCAATGATGGATCACAGTGTGTGATCTGAAACGTTGATGCAAAAATTTTGTACACAGTCGAATGCAATGAACTATCTCATAAGAAAATCTAAAGTACACAAACGTGCGAGAATCCAAATATGATGATAAAAAAATGAGCTATCTGATGATTTTTTACTATTCATGTTTGTAAACAATCAATATTTTTGATGGTGCTCCTTGGTGTATTCCATTTAAAAATAAACTAGTTTTAGTTTTTCTACCATGTTTAGTTTGTATATGCAGGATTGACCAGCTAACAGTATAGATAGTAATGGGAAGAACGAGTGGGATATGAGATGATTTCTCAATGAGTTTGGGGCATAAGGGTGTAGAGCATGGATTTCCCTGTATTTTCTTATTTAAAGGTGTGTTTTCACACCACCAATCAGTTCATGGATATTATTCTTCCCCATCTTCTATCTGATGTTATAGATGTTTCATTGTATTGTTTTGTATAAATTTGTAATATCAACATAAATGAAACTTTTTCATTTTGTACTAATACAAAATAGTCATATTGTTATATGAATGTTGTTATCTATCTCCAATACTAAGTTTGGTTGCTTCAATAGTATGAATGAACAAAAATCTGTTTGATACAGGGGTGATGGCTATGATAAATGTTCCTATGTGTGACTGTGGTGATGGAGTGCGCTGTGTGTTGAGGATATCACACACAGACAATAATCAGAACCGTAAATTTTGGACTTGCAAAAATAAGAAAAAGGTTGTTAATAGCACTATATTTAATGTTTACAAATAATAAATATTAATCATTATAGAAATACTAACTTAGATTTATATTGTAATATGGCGGTGGATGTTACTACTTTTGGTGGGCCGATGATGCCCCATCTCTGTCTACATCATCTGCACCATCTAGACATATACCTATTGCGGTTGATGAGTGCAAGTCTTGCAAGGCGCTCGAGACCGCTATGCCAAAAGTAGAGGCTACCTATAAAGCCGATGTCAAGTTTCTACAATATTTTGTCTGTGCTCTAATCGCACTACTTTGTTGGGTCATTCAGCAGAAATAGCTATATATACTATGATGAGGACTACAAGAATTGTTTAATATCGAGCAATGCAATGATTATTTATATTTTTATGCAAACACTTGTATGTCTCAATTCCAACCAATCCTTACAATATCATTCTGCATTCCTAATTTTATTTGGTATATAGTCTTGATGTCATAGAACTTTACAATCATCCTGTCTTTAGATCCTGGACATCGAATTTGGACATCAATTAAACTTGATTCTAAGTGCAAAGAAAAACAAAATATGAGGTATTTGACATTTGTGAAAGATTGAATATGATATTCCATATAAATTTAAAATATAATCTAATAATTACTAGAAAGGAGATCAACATATATTTTTATGAGCATAAGCATGAAAAAATAGTTGTCTAAAAGAAAAATAGACGTGCTACTACACATAGTAATAATTCATAAAACTAATTCAAGCAACAAGTGAGCTATCCTTTCCAAGTTTTATCCGCGAATAGTTTCACCCTTAAAAAAGTCATTTACACCCAATAATTAGCTAATAAAGGAAGAAATAGAAATATAGTAGCCAAAAAGTTCTTTAGATGTTAATGTATTTTTACTTTGTCTATGACTGTGTAGTTGCGTATTTTCTAGAAAATAAAGCAAACAATGATCTTAAATTAGAAAAAGTTTAAAAAAAATAACAATTAAAAAAATTCAAAATTCAAAAAGTAAAAAAATGGACAAAATAAATCACAACATAAAATTAAACATTATTAAATAATAATAAAAATCTATAAAGTCTTTGTCGAATTCCAATTCCAATTCTAAATGTAGAACCAAACATAGAACATGGAGTGTCTAATTCCAATTCCAATTTGAAATTGTTGAACCAAACGCGGAAGTTGGAATTTGTCAATTCCAATTCCAATTTTTAAATTGGCAACCAAACGCAAAAGATGGATTGACTAATCCATCTTCCGGGTCAACCAAACGGTCCAAACTATATCCAGAAGATGCAAAACTAGAATTTCAAAACCCTATTTTGAGATAATTAGGTTTTGAGTCCAATTCCAATTCCCCAACCAAATGGGGCCTAAGCATTTAAGCAACGTAATAATATATTTTCCAAACAATAATTACCGTAAGACCCCAACTTGACTGCCTTAGTAAAAACAAAGAAAAGAAAGATTTCATTGACCAAGTAAAACACAGATGTTGAAGTTTATAACAACAAACATGAAGTTAATAAAAGAACATGTTTTCAATGTAATTAAATGCCATTTCCAAGGCAAAGCTGACGCAGTAAAGTCTCAACAAAACAAAGCTTTACATGTCATTAAAAGACAAATTTTTAAGGCAAAACATGGGTCCCCAAAGAGGTAACACACAACCATGAAACTATGACAAAATCACACCAAGCCTCTTATAAAAAAATATAGATCTATGAGCCATTACAAACAAAAATCTTAGGCAAAAAACGTTGAGGATAAAATCAGTTAAAACACAACTTACGGTATTTTAACCGCAACTAAAGAAAGGAACAAAGAATGTGATAGAACTACTCAAAACATAGAAGTACCCAAGCTTTCCAAAAAGTAGCTTCCATAGAATTAAAACTTATGAGTTTTGTGGTGATTTTATTGGTAAACATACGAGAAATGCACATGTAAGTGCATAAGAATTAAGTTCCCAAAATAGCAGCCCAAGACCAAGGAAAATGTAGCCTCGGGAAAGTGAAACACATGGATAAGAATACTTACAAGAAAATATAGATGCATGGGAACTAGAAAGAGTTAAAACATGGCTTATAAGGGTATGACATAATGATAAAAAAAAGAGCTAATGTTCAAATGAAGGGAACAACTACCAAGCATTAGCTAAAACATGGTTGAAGACTAGTATAAAATTGCAACCAAGGGACTCATGAAAAGGATCACAAACCAAACCCTGAAGTTCCAAAAATAAATTATAGCAATGAAGAACCAAAACTAGGAAAGGAAAATCCAGAAAGCTAAGTAAGAAACACATGAGTATTAAGTTGAAATGCAGGCTTAAAACATTGAAGAAAAATCATGAAATATTTTGCCTTCCTTTAACTACGGAAATAGTTCATAGAGAAGATGAATGGAGAGAGTAAGGCCTAGCTTCTGAATCCTATCAAGAAATCAATCCCAAAACTGTGCCAGGGGAAAAAAAATGAAAGCCTTCTGTCAAAAAAAGAAAGCTTCATCCAAAACATTCCTGCCAAAAAATGACCACATTTGTCCTCTTATAATCAAAATCGAAAAAAATAAGAATTTCCAAAAGAAAACTTAGAAAATAAAAAATCAATTCAAATTTTCTTAAAAATAAAATTTCCTTTCTTTTCACAACACATGGTTTTTTTTTGTTTTTTTTTTGTCGATGTCAGCAAATTTTCCCTCAAGGTTATGCATGCTTCCTCTACTACCCTTTGTCTGTTGAATGAGAAGGCCTCTGCTGGGAAGGAGTCTGTTGATGGAAACCATGAGCTCTTCAAATTTCTGAATGAAAAGTGGGCTGACTTATTTCTTTCCAAGCGCTTGTGGGATGGAAAATAACTCTGCTGCTTGGTGATGTGATCTGTGGCACTGCTGACTTCAAGCCCTATGCTTGGGCTAGTTTTTCTAATTTCAGTTTTAAGCTTAATACTTTAATTTTCGTTAATAGCCCTACGTGGCATGGTTTAGTTTTTTGGCTGATTAAACTTGATACTATCCGTATGCAAGGTTCTGATACTTTACGTGTGTGCTGGTATAGCTTTTTCATTTTGTTTTTTGATAGAGGTAGATGGTTAATTTCCTTCATGTTGCTTTCTAGGTTGAATTAATATGTTGTTAATTCCGTCCTAGTTAGCTCTTTATTGTACCTCAGGTCAGCAGCCTCTTGTTGCTGCTTTTATAAAAAAAACACATAGTTTTTTTTTTGAAATAATTAGAATTATAAATTTATTAATAGTTGGCTATTAAACATAATAGTATTATTTAGTATATTTATAACTTGATAAAAAACATTAAAGTTTGATAATTAAAATATTTAGTAATTACCATCAAATATTAAATAATTAATAACACATTACTTTAATAATAACCTTTAATATTATTTATTAAATGAATATATAAGGATTTATTTAATAATGGCCACTTGAACATTAATTGTCACACATAAAGAATTATAATATGCATTTACTTACCATAACATTAATACCATGATAAACTTTAATATACATAATAACATACCATCATGCAGGACAAACTGATGAAATCATAAAATCAAGACCACATACTCAAACCAAGGTGATTGGATACATGTCACCTTGATCGATCCAATAGGGTCAAATAATGAGATAATTGTCCTTATGTAGGACAATGGTTTTTGGGTTTAGTTTAAGTTTGGGCCTTAGTTCTACCTCCCCTCTTCTACCATTGCGATATTGATATGGGCATGCTCTAGCCTACTAATTCAAGTGAAGTCAATGGTCGGTACCTACAGCCATGCATCACAAAGATGAGCATGTGCATACATATACATATCATAATAACAAGAAATGAAGGGGATCGAGACATCGTGTGGGCCTCACAAGTGAGTAACACGATTTCATCCCTCATCATACAAACACATCAAATAGAAACATAAATATAAATATAATCAACACATGTGTAGATATAAGGGTTAGTATCTTAGTGAAATATAATCAACTATATCATCATCATATGCCATAACCAAGAAAATAAACATCATAAAAAACATAAGCATGAGATAACATAAGAAATAATCCTATTAATGTCAATGTATCATCATAACATAATGAAAAGTCTAGCATAGACATAGCAAGGTCCTAAATAGAGTTCAACCACATAAACTGAAATAATAGCTTATCCCGAGAGTATTACACAATTGTACATGTAGTTTTCATCGACAAAGAATATCACCAAATGTGGAAGTTATAAAAAGAAGATAGAGAAGGTAAAGAAATAAACATATGGTCTCCTCTAAATATCAATTTACCAAAAAAAAAAATTTATAGGATATTAGTGAATAGCAATGGATACATATTGATTGTCGGAGAGTAAATATCATTATAACATACTAAGGAAGAATAATCCAAACTATAGAATTGGAAAAGTTTGACTCACAACTTGTTCACGAAACCAATATGTATGGAAATTATATTCCATTATTTATGATGGTAGCACATTCAAACAATATATGGTGGCCACAGTGAGATTGGTTACAACAATTATCATCTATTATACTATGTAAAACTTTGTAGATTGAATTTTATTGTAAGACACTTTTTAAAGGAGCTTGCATTCTTTCAAATGTTATGTACACTCTCTTCAATAATAACAGTCACATATCTTACAACAATTGTGATCAATAATACTATATACAAATTTGTAAAATGACTTTTATTGTAATACACTTTTCTAAGGAGTTTGTATAATTTGAAACATTCTTTCATTTTTACAGAACTACATTGCTTACAATAATTGTCATGAATTATATTATGTACAAATTTGTAAATGGACTTATATTGTAATAGAATTTTTAAGATGCTTTCTACCATTTCAAATTTTTTATTTAATTCAAAATTGAGATGTAATCAAATAAATATTATTAAAAAATACATTAAAAAAATCAAATGCAACAACTACAAAATTGGGAAAATGCAACAACTACAAACTTGGTAAAAAATATTTGCTATAAGAGGAATCACAACCACTACACGTAATGATCTCATGACAACAAGTTTTGAATCTACCATCAATCAGGTTGTAGTCTTCCTCAGACTGTAAGTTATAGAAACACAAATGGTAGATGTTTTGTTCACATTTATGAATCAAACTCATAGTCATGGAGGTATATGTTTGTTGAAAATTCTTATTATCCCATGGGAAGAGGTTTTTATAGTAAGGAAGATTTTATTGGATGTGAAATCATACAAACAATGGTCAAGTTATTGAATTCAATTATGCAATATTAACTTGGATGGCAATTTTATCACCTACACATTATAGTATAAAGTACCCATTAGTAACACACTTCCCCTCTAAAGAAGCCCAAATCGAAGCTTATAAAAATTATAACAATGTTATGATTCATTGGAAAAGTTTTACTATGTCTTGGGAAATAGTTGGATGTGATAGTTACATAGTCATCATTGATAAAGAATATCATGAAATGTGGGAGTTCAAAAAATAGCATAGAGGGGGTAAAGAAACAAATACACGGTCCCCTCTAAATATCAATATACCAAACAAAATGTACAAGATAGCAATCAATAAGAATGGATACATACTAATTGTGCAAGAAAAAGTATCATTATACAATATATGGTGGTCATACAGGCATTGGTTACAATAGCTATCATTAATTATACTAGTACAACTTTGTAAGTTGATTTATGAAAACCTAGCAATCAGGCATCATGCGTAGTTCTTCTACATCTTTCATCCATTTCGTATTCTCTCTTTGATCTTGATAATTTTGATCTATACATGAACATTTGGGCAATCTTTTGAGCTATCTTACGATGATCTTTCTTTCATTCCTTTCATGTTTAGCCTTCAGATCTATTTTCCTCCATTCATTTTTGCCTATCGTTATCTTTTTTCCCTTTGGTTTTGATCTAAAAAAAGAAAGAGTAAAACACGGTGCTATGAAGCCTCTTGGCATGTCTACTCCTTTGGACTGCATCCTTTCCTGCTATTGCATTACGCTTTTATGACTTATCCTATGCTAGCCTTTCATTCTTGTTCAAATGTGCTTTACATGATGTTTCTTTTCTTTTCCCTAGCTTGGGTACTCATGAGGAGTTTACCTTTGAGGATTTCTTCCCTTCATTCTCCTTCATTCTCATGTCTTCCATCTCTTCCACCAGCTTGCTAATCCCTCATGTCCTCCACCTTGCTAAAACATTGGAACTGCACGATGTGATCTTGCTGGGGAGTTTGATGCCCATTCTGTCTGGGGGCATCCTTTGTACATATTTATTGATCCTAAAAAATTCAAAAAAATGATATATTGTCAAAAAAATCTAAAAATTAGAAAATGTCCTAAAAAAATTATCATCTTAAAGTGAAAACCTAGCAATAGGCGCTTTGATGTATCTCCAAAAAAATTATATATTCAAAAAATATAAAAATTTCAAAAAAATCAAAAATCTCAAAAAAATAGAAAAAGTGCCTTGGTGAAAACTTGGAAACAAGCGCCTTGGTAGCAAAAATTATAAAAAATTCTGAAAAAAGAAGGAAAAATGAAAAATGAAAAAAATGTAATAAAATCCAAGTGGTGAAAACCTGGAAACGGGCGCTACTTGAGGCCTTTGCACCCATGTTTCTTAGCGCGTGACCTCAACACTTAGCCTTTCTCCATCATGCCTTGTCCTTGTTGCCTTGGTTTGGAATTGGTCTTTGTCTTTTTCTAGGGGGCATAACTATATTAGCTTCGGTCTCTTGGATGTTTTTGTCTTTAGGACATCTCACAAACGGTGTTTTTCACTACCACCCCAACTGTATTTTTCAATACAACCCCTGACATCGAGTGTTTTTCAACACTTATCGGTTTGGTCTTACCCCATTTTGTCATGTGGTCTTACCTGCTTATTGTGAAAATAGAGGTTGACCCTAAAAAATTTCAAGCAATCCTTGACATGCCACCTCCTAAAAACATTAGTCAAATGAGGAGTCTCCAGGGACATCTTCAATCTATAAGGAGATTTATTTCACAATTGGCAAATAGATCTCAACCTTTCAATAAGAACTTGCATAAAGGAGGCAAATGTGTTTGGAATGAGGATTGTCAAAAGAGCATAGACCAAATTAAGAAGTACTTGGCCAATCCTCCTATTTTAATGCCTTCTATCCCAGGGAAACCTCTTATTTTATACATTTCAGCAACAGAATCTTCCTTGGGGGCATTACTTGCTCAACTTGATGAAAATGGGAAAGAAAGAGCAATATACTACATTAGTCGTACCCTTGTTTCATATGAGGTTAATTACACTAGCATTGAGAAAGTTTGCCTTGTTGTTGTGTTTGCTTCCCAAAAGTTGTGACATTACATGCTTGCGCATACTATACACATCATAGCAAAAATAGATCCACTCAAATACTTTCTCAGTAAGGCTGCCCTCACGGGTAGACTTGCTAAATGGATGATGGTACTTTCAGAATTTGACATTGAGTACCTTGAGAGAAAAGCAATAAAAGGACAAGCTATAGCATATAAATTGGCTGGTTTCTCATTAAAATATAATGCACCTATTCAAGTTGAATTCCCAGATGAGCATCTTATGTATATGACTGAAAGAACTTGGAAGATGTTCTTTGATAGATCTTTTATGGAAAATGGTTCAGGAGCTGGTGTCTTGTTTGTTTCTCCTCATGGGTACACAATCCCTAAGTCTTACAAATTATTGTTCCCATGTACAAACAACATTGCTGAATATGAAGCTTTAACAAATGGACTTAAGATAGCCATAGAATGGAGAATTACATGCATACACATCTATGGAGATTCACAGCTGATAATCAACCAAGTTAATGATGAATATCAAACAAAACATGAGAATATGGTACCTTACAATAAAATGGTTGATTCGTTAAAAAGATACTTCACATTTGTCACATTTCAGCGAATCCCTAGAGCAGAAAACAAAGTAGTTGATGCTATGGCTACACTTGCTTCACTTCTTCAGTTAGAACAACATGAGTCAAGATTTGAATTCCTGGTGGAAGAGCTACATCACCCTATCTTTGACTCCCAAGAAAGCCCTATTATTTGTACCCTTGTTGGCCATGACTCATCCTGTTATGGTGCCATTTACTCATATCTTCATGATGACATTATACCTGAAACCTTTAACATATCTAAACGCCAAAATCTTACCCGAAATGCCTCTTGTCATTCCCTTATCTCTGGTGATTTGTAGAGGAGGGGTCTCAATGGAACACTTCTTATATGCCTAGAAAAGGAATAATTTGATCAAGCGTTAGTTGACATTCATGAGAGCATCTGTGGGGAACACTCCAATGGTCTTTCCATGGCCCGAAGGTTTCTTAGGGTGAGGTACTATTGGCCTACAATGCAGATTGATGCAGTAACTTTTGCAAAGTCATGTGAAAAATGTCAAAAACATGATAACCTGATACATGCTCCAGGTAGGGAGCTCATTCCTTCTATATCTCATTAGCCATTTCAGCGCTGGGCCTTTGACCTTGTTGGGCAAATTCATCCCAATTCATCAGGTGGACACAAATTTATCATTAATACTATTGACTACTTTACTAAATGGGTAGAAGTTGTCCCACTTTCTGTTGCCTTGGGCAAAATAGTCTCTCTATTCATTCTAAACCATATCATCTGTCGATATGGAGTGCCTTCTGAGATTATTACTAACAATGGAGGCCAGTTTAAAAATAAGGACCTTAAACAACTCTGCAAGAAATTTAAGATTAAACAACATTGGTCCTCCATTT
>MU225655.1:820437-831393 GCA_018584345.1 Thuja plicata | reverse complement strand
TTCAATTCCTCCCATTTAATTAAATAAAATTCTTCTAATTTATTTAATTGAAAGAAAACCCCTCTTTTAATTAAATAAATAAAAATCCTCACTTAAAGCACTTTATTTGTTGAAAAAGGCAATAAATTAAATAAAAATGTCTTTTTCATCACATCCTCCTTAGTGGTGGGATTTTTGCCTCTTAATCTCAATCGTTCACTTTCCTTTAAAAGGAGACCTCTCCTTCTCATTTTGAGATCATCTTTTTCATAGTATTGTTATGTTGTAGGTTTGGAGAGCAATTTTGGAGGAGAATTTGAGCACTCAAGCTTGGATATTGCAACTTCTCTCTTCTTGTCTCATTCTTCTTGCATTCATGGCTCGTCATGTAGATTAGATTCATTTTTATTTTCATAGATTAATCTTGCATTTGTATTTCCTTTCATAGATTTAGCCATGCATTGTTATCATTTAGATTAATTTATTTTCATGCATTGTTATCATATAGAGTAGATCTCATTTTCATGCATTGAATCTCTCATTTTATGGTGTACTTGCATAGGCACTAACTAGGTCAATATGAGGGCCTCCATTTCAGACCTTTGCACTCCATGACTAGAGAGCTATGGATCGATATTTGAGGCCTCATTCTTGAGCAACCTTGGATGGAATGATTCATAGAAGTGTGTCAACATTTATGCACACAATATATACTTTAGAAATTAAGGAACAATTTATAGCACATTATTTATATAGTAATTAACTTGAGAGGCTTCCTACAGTAACAACAAACTTCAATGTAAACAATTGAACTTTTGAAAAAAAAAATTGACGTGCAATTGTCAGTTCTAGGGAGTTATAAGATGTGTTGTCCATGTGGCATATTTTCCCGAAGCCCATATTTTATATTTATTAACATTGGAATTAGTAGACACTAGATTTTGAAAAGCCTTAAAAATGGAGGTGGTGGACGAAACAATTAGCAGATTAATGATAGTAGTTATCTTGCTACATATGATGCGTACATTTTCTTTCATAACTTGGCCGATCGGTTTAAAAATGGGCAAGAATTTAGAAAGAAATAAAGTGATGCATTTCAAGTTATGATTTGGCAGATTGGTTTAAAATAATGATGAATTTAGAATGATAGAGAGTGTTAAGGTTTAAAGATCTGACAAATTATTTTCACGCACAAGCCACATCAATTCTTATATGGTCGAGAAATGTTTTTTTGGAAGATCTATCCTCCATTCTAGATTGAAGATTTCTATCATCCTTTTGGCTAGGTACATTTCTTTTTTTGCATGCATTTATACCAATGTGTTTGCATGTATACCAGTGTGTTTGTTGTTGATGTTTGTAGCTTCGATCAGATAAAATAGATGTCATACTATTATTATGAGAAAAGATCAATTTATGTATACATATATATAATAATAATAGATATTATTATTATATATATTGATACAAATACATATAATCATATTTAATAATATTTAATTTGTTCCCATAATAATTGATAGATTAACTTTGTATATATATCTAATGATTAAATGCCTATGATTAACAATACCTATTTATATCGGTTAAACCTTATACCGATTTGTATCGGTCTTAATTTAAATTGTGTCGCACACATAATAGTATTATGTGATGCACACATAATACTATTATGTGTGTAGCACGTAATATATTATGTGCAATGTGTAATTAGTAATTGCCACTTATATTGTGTGCAATGTGTAATAAGAAATCAACACTTATCTTATGTAATATAAATTACTCACCGATAGTTATGAATTGATTATGTGCATTGTTTAGAATATTAAAAGAGCATGTCTCATTTAGAGACATGTCTCTACGTACATAGAGGCATGCCTTTGTATACGTAGAGACATGTCTCATTGTTGATATTTATATTCATTATTGGGCTGCATTTGAAATACACAGAAATAAATTAGGGCAAGTAAAGTGAAGTGCCTCTGTTAGAATAAATATATTATATATATAAAAGATAAATAAAATTCTAAAATATTCCACATGGTATCAGAGCCAAGTTCCTTCTATAAAGCCTAACCGCTTGAAGGAGGATCTAATTGGATTGAAGAAAGATTAAGATCATATTTTTAAATTTATATATGCTTTTAAAAATCTTGTACCTACAAAATGGAAAATGGAATCAAACTCGAAGACGGACTTGAAGATGCTTCAAATTTTGAATCATGGAAACTATGTATGATGTTGATACTAAGAAAGAATGAGTTAAAAACAATTATAGAAAATCCTCTTAAACCTAATGGAAATGACGAGAAAAATCAATGGGAAAAGGACAATACTAGAGCAATGGAATTGTTAGTAGACGGAGTAAAATATCATCTACTACCTATCATCACAAAATTAAACTCTGCATATGACATGTTCAAAGGCCTGGAAAACATGTTTGAGATCAACAACACCAGCAAAATCCTTACTCTTAAAAATCAACTCTCTAATATTAAAATGAATAAAGGAGAGACCATAACCTCATATTTTATGAGGATAACAGAATTAAGGAACCAACTCTCTTCAATCAGTCACATTTATGATATTAAGGAGTTAACTATGATAACTCTAAATGAGCTCCCTATCTCATGGGAAAACTTTAGACAAGGAGTAAGTTCTCGTTCCAAACTCTCCAAATTTGATCGACTAATAGCTGACTGCATTCAAGAAGAGTGTAATCTAATAACTAAAGGAATCATGGAACCCATAAATGAAGATGTTCAGGTTCTCGTCACTAGGTTGAAAATAAAAAGGGGCAAGTACTCAAATGTTAACAATTCAATCAAGAAAAGAGACATATCTAAAGTGCAATGTTATAGATGCGACAACTATGGGAACACTACAAAAAAATGTCCTGACAGACTCAAACATAACATGTCTAGTTATAGATGCGAAAACTATGGGCACATTGCAACAAAATGCCCTAAAAGACTCAAACATCAAGCTACACTTGCTGAATTCAGTAACTCATAATAGTATTCAGAGAAAATTGTATTCTAAAGAACTTCTAGATTGAGAGGGAGTTCACTAATAAAGATATAACACTTCTAAGGTAAACTTGATGTGATTGTAAATTTGATTATTTTACTAATGAAAATATTTATTCATGGCTAAATGAGCTCTGTGTAAATTATGAGGAAGTGACGACTTCCAAATGATTATCACTTATATTTGTAAGAGTTATTGAAAGGTGGCGATCTTACAATAACTTGACCATCTATTGTGATAGACATCGCATGATGGTTGAAACAGATCACAATAGATGATTTCCATTATGGAGGATTCGGTTCCTTAAATAGACCATTAACCTTCTATTATGATAGACATCATGTGATGGATGAAACAGACCACAATAGATGATTTCCCGCATGGTGGATTCAATTCATTAAACAGACCATTGACCTTCTATTGTGATAGACGTCATGTGATGGCTGAAACATATCACAATAGATGATTTCCTGCATGGTGGATTCAGTTCCTTAAACAGACCATTGACCTTATATTTTGATAGACACTGTGTGATGGCTGAAACAGGTCACAATAGATGATTTTTTACATGGTGGATTTAGTTCCTTAAACAGACCATTGACCTTCCATTGTGATAGAGATCGTGTGATGGCTAAAAAAATCACAATAGATGATACCTTACATTAAGGATACACTACATATGGAAATTTTGATTTATGGTGAATATCATGAAACTTGATATTCTTGGTCCAACAAATGGCTAATGTGAAAATGTCAATTTTTTTTATTTTGTAATAGTTAAATACTTTTTAAAATATGAAAAATACATTTTCACATTATTCAACACTTTTGTAAAATTATATAGCTTTTTATGTTTTTTTTTTGTCTACTTTGTAGTTTGCTTATGTAAAAGTAGTAATTTGACAACTTTTTTTTGCTAACATATAATATTATTGTTAAATTTACAAAGAATATATATATCTTAAATATTCAAAATACTACACATTTTTCATTATCTAAATAGTGGCTTTCTATTGTAAAATATTAGGTTTATTTGAAAATCTAAAATGACTAATTAGCAGCACTTAAAATTGTGAAAGATTAAAAATAATTGTGAATTTTGTTAGTGCTAATGTTGTGTTTCTTCATAAAAATGGTGGTTGTAACCACCCTAATTTGGTCTACTCTAACCAGAGACCCTATTTTCCCTAAGTGTGATCATACCCCTAATTATGTCAAGATAATATCTCAAATGTTGGCATAATTCATTAAAATCAATTTAATCTCCTAAAAATCAAAGTGATTTCATCACTAATTCACATTAATTACATTGTCCTATTTAAATCAAATCAAAATAATTAAATACTTGGCTAAAGTAATTAATTAAAAGGAATTAAATAAAGTTTCTAATTACAACTCATCACTTGCACATGGAAAGTCAATCCATAAACCAATCCACCTCTCTTCACAAATCAATCTCAACCACTCATCTCTCAAATTCTTCTATAAAAGGATTGAATTTTGAGCTCAATTGGCCCCAATTCTTAGAACTTCAATTATACTCTTATGCTGCTCTAATTTCTAGAAATCTAAATGCATTCTTATTTCATAATTTTACATAGATAATTGCATAATCCTCTTTGGTGCTCTAAAATGAACTTTGCATTGCAATTTAGCTTGATTTCTCATTGAATATTCTATTCTAAGCTTGTATATGTCACTGATTTATGCCTAATATGAGGGAAATTATAGCATTTTTCACACACTTCTTAGATAGGAAGCAATATGTCAGTTTTGGTGGTTTCCTTATGCTTTTCCTTCAATCTTTCAAGTTTTAACCATTAATATAATGACATATTGAAGTTTTGTGTTGTAGCTTGCAGGTACAATATTTACACACATTTTTGGCACCCACCGTGGGGTTGATCCCTGAATTTTATATCATTTTTGAGCTAATTAACATTATATTTTCTTCTCTGTTTTCATGTGTGGAGTCACATTTAGTGACAAAGGCTCACCTTTTGTAGCAAAATATCGCATCCCAAAAGAAGGCTCGCATCCTCGATTTCCTGTGTCACATCCTGAAGATCTTGAATTGCATTCAGTAAAGGCTTGCATACTGTCAATATTGAATCACCTTTAGTTGCAAAGGCTCACATCTGGGATCCTTAATCGCATTCAGTAATTCTTTTATCACATTTGGGAAAGGCAATCACATTTGGTTAGATTTACTGCATGTTTGAAAATTCGATGACTAATCTACTAACCTTGAGTGTTTTTGGATATTAAATAGCCTAATGAGTTATTACAGGATGCTTTCAGAGACTTCTTTGATCAAGAATATGGATAAAAACTACTAACTAGTGCTTTTGTAGGTTGCCTCATGCAATCAACCAAACTTTGTTGCAAATTATAAATCTAACACAATTTCTATCATTTCCTAACTTGACTAGAGGATTATGCTCTTTTCCTCCATGGAAAATTGGAAACTCAAACATCAAGTTAGAATTTGAATAGAATTTGGGGTAAATGAACCTTTAAATTTGCTCAAAAGTGTTTTGTCAAAGTTCTTTAAAATAGGCACAACTATCAGATTTAAACTTGATTCTTGGTCCAACTAGAGGATTATGCTCTTTTCCCAAGTTGGAAAATCAGAAAATCGCTATCGGGGATTAAATCTTGAGTTCCATAATCTGAGGGAATAAACTTGCATGATGTGCTTTATAGGAGAAAACAACATGGATAGGAGAGTATGCTCTTCTTCTTTATGAAGAATCATAAATCTATATTCCTAAGCCACCAATCCTCTTTCTTGCTTTCAAAACATTAGAGGGCCTGTCAGTTGAGGAAAAAATATCCTAGGAAGGACCCAAGTGAGGACAAGTGAATGCCAACCCTTCCATCCCACTATAATCAAAATGCTTCCTTGAAGGCCAAAGCCTCAGAAGACGTAGTCAGTTTTGTCCTTGGAATTTTGACATTATTCCTTGGACATGCTTAGATGTATGTGGAGCGAAGCCACTTGAATCTTGTTTGTGAGACTACACACATTTGAGTACTCATAGGGCTATACGCCTTAATTTTTCCTTGTGCAATTCTATGGGGGACGATTTTGAATAGATACCCACAAATAATCAACACTTTGTAGTCAAAACAACCCAGTTTATCTCTGAAAGGTGATAATCTTTGTGCAAGGCAAATAGTAATTGCCCCAAATACTCATCATTTCATGCACTCACTTTCATTTGGAGTCAGATAATACAACATCATGACTGGATTCATTGTGTTCTTGGTGATGGTCGTATTCTGATTAGTATGTGAGTGTGTACCTGATTCTACGAGTAAAGGTTTTCATTCTATGCCTAGAATCTAGGGAATATGTGTGTGTTTGGTCACCTAAAAAACTTCCTTGATGTGTCTAAAATGCAATGAAAAGATAAATTCCTCAAAAAAACAAAATTTTGACACTCACTAACACTCATGTTGTTCAAAAACACTCTAAAAATCCTCAGACAGACTTTGGAGTCAAACAAATTTTTACGTACTTCGAGACAAACTGACAAAAACTTGCAAAACCCATCAGAGGCTCGCATTTGATTATTATTGGCTTTCCTTTGGTTGCACAAACTCACATTTAGGGAACAAGCTCTCATTTGGTCATTTCTAGCTCATATATGGTAAAGAGACTCACATTTAGGAAGCATAACCTCGCATTTAGTAAGAATCAACTTGCATCCAGCAAATCAAAGATTGCATTTGGTGAGTCATATTTAGGATAGAGGGTACATACACATGTGTCACACTCAGAAGCTCTATAGTTTTGGATACCCTTTTTTCTCTTCAATTTGGTCTTGTTTCTCTTGTTGGTCTATCTGTCATTGTTTTTCAACTTATTTAGAAGTCTAACTTGCATGTCTTTTGGTTTCTCACAATTGGTCCCAAAATGTGTTGCCTTTTCACTAAACAAATCTTCTTGATTCCCAACTCACTATCAAGGCATTCTAACCCTCTGACACTGGAGTCAATCACTCTAAAAAATCACATATACCTTTTCATAACTTGGACACACCTATTTGGACAATTTGGAAATCCTCTTGACATAATTGGAACACTTTTGACAAAGTTGAGACCCAGATTTCATGGTTAACACAAGACGTAAACAATACCTTACTGATGATCCAGAGAGACCTTCAAGATTACTTAAGTTTCAACAAGGAGAGACATCTCAAAATCCCATATTTGATCAAGACTCACCCAAAATGGATGCACCTCATCACGAATGGAGTGCTACCTTTGACGAATATCATGATGAACAAGACAATAGAGAAAGTCAAGAAGAATGAAATCATGGTCATCCTTTGTTTGATTCAAATAGTGATGAAGACATATCAGAAGAGGAATATAACCAACTCAAATAAAGTAGGAAGTTCCAAAAGACCTTGGAAAAGATCATTGGAGAAGACAAAGAAAAATACTTCCTACACTTAGCTTCTCTTGGAGTCAAACTTCCTAAAGACTATGATGTTGAGATATTGAAGGAACAAGAAGTAAAAACACCTATTCCCATACTCTCCATGCAATTATACCAAATGCAAACAAAAATTGCAACACTCAAGCAAGAGAAGACTAAACCAACCAAGAAATAGTCTTTGGAACACATATGTATGTTTCCTTTTGACAAGAGTATAAACATGGTTCCATTCCCACCTAACATTGCATGACCCAAATATGAAAAATACATTGAATAAACAGATCCACATGACCATGTTATATAATTTTGTGCCCTAAGCATAGAATACATGCACAAACCAACTTACTTAATGAGGTTATTTCCAGGAATTCTAGGCGGAAATGCTATGGAATGGTTCTCCAAACTCACACCAAGTGTGTAATCTTTTGAGGAGTTGATTTAAAGATTTGTCCAACATTACTCTTACAACATACAACACAATGTAACCATGATGGATCTTTGCAACACAAAACAACAAACGGATGAATCCTTCACACACATTTTGCAATAGTGGAGGAGAATCTTTGCAAGGTACTCAAGACCAATACCCGAATTTAAAAAGATGGAAATCTTTGTCAATAACTTAGTACCTAAAATGAACTATGCTCTACAAATGCAAGATTCTCCTAGTTTTGACAGAATGATCAAGAACGCTATTCGGGTTGAATACATTATGGTCAAGAAAGGAGAGAACACACTCCAAAATGACAATAAATCTAACAACTATAACAAAAAACCTAAGTGGTGGAATAAGAACAAGAATTTTGTTAGTGATGGAGTGGTGGATGATGAACTATAACTAATTGAATGTTTGAATATGATAAGTTGATGATCACCGAGATTCAAAAATAAATGTAAGACATTAAATCAGTTAATGTATTCTATTGTCATTGATGTCAACTTGATATGGTTTGATTTCTCATACACATAATATCATAACCATTAGATGTGAAGAGACAAATTTTATGTTGTCAGAGAAATATAAAAAGTCTGTATACACTGAGTGAGAGTGAACATCGATGGACAGTGAACACCAAGCAAGTGTTACTGAGAAAGTGTATATCAAGCAAGTGTATATCGAGCACCATAGTAACTAGAGTTGATGACTGAGCATAACTAAAGATGATGACCAAACAAAATTGAAGTTAAAGAACAAAAAAATTGCTTAGTTGGCAGAGCTATATTTAGGGATTGACTGGTTGATTTCTTTATTTTCAATGATCAGTTAAACTAAAGCATGGAAGAATATTTAAAGCATGTTTTATTCATAGTTGTCAAGGAGAGATTTACGAAATAAAAATAAAGGAGAGTTTTACGGGCATGGCAATTTTTACAAATCAAGAAGTGATCTACAACAAAAACAAGGAGATTGAGCAGATAATCATGTCTATATAAAGAGACAAGGAATTCATTATCAAGAAAAGATGAATGTTGAATATATTCTAGTGAAGATAGAATTCTTCATGTAGATTTGATCATACATGCTGAAGAACAGAGCCAAGGAATTCTGCAAACACCAAGCAACAGAGGACAGAGCATTCACCGAGCAGAACAAAGAATTAAAGCAAAGGAACTAAAGTGTATATTGATCAGAGAGGTATTATTGGACTAAAAATAGATCTGAATATTTGCAAGTTAAAGTTGTATTGTGAACAGATCATTTACTGTATCAGTTTAACCATTGATTCAAAAAATCTCTTAACTGAGTGGGATTTAACAATCCTTGTTGTATTGAGATACTCAAAAGTATCAAAAGGTTTTTCTTGTTGACAACATAGTGAGTGCTAGGTCAAAAGATAAACTGTTGGTTTTAAATACTCTAACAAGGTCGCACTTAACAGTGTGTATTGTAACCTTTAACAGGGTTGGCTCTTCACCGAGCTCACATCAGAAGAGTGAAATTATTTTGGGTTACCGGTCCTAGGTGGTTTTTCCCATATTGGGTTTCCACGTTAAAATATATGTGTCAAATGTGTATTCATTTCATTGCATTGATATTTTTCCTTACACATTATTGAAACCGGATTGGTCGGTTAACTCTAAAGTTTATTTGCTACTACTCGGTAAAGTCTAGAAAAGATAAATAATATATCTTACCGAGCAGTTTATATTTGTTAAGTTTATTTATGGCATGCAGCTTGATGGACTGAAAGATAACTGAGGGTATTATATTTGATATATAATTTTTTTGTTGGATCTTTTGGAATTATTTTTAAGGCCATTGATACACCCCCCCCCCCCTCTCAGTTATTCTAACAATTGGTATCAGAGCTTTGGTGCTTGGAAGAAAATTTTAAAGGGACTTAAGCTAAAGATCACAAAATGACTAAAAGGGATGTGCCTAAGTTGAACAAGGACAACTTTGCATCATGGAAAATCTAGATAAGACTACATCTCTTTGGTATTGGAAATGACGTCACACAACACTTGGATACTAAATATGTTGCACCTACTATACCTCTGACTGTTGATCAATTGAGAGAGAAACATGAACACAATTCTATGATGATAGAACTTGATTCTTCACTAACCGATGCTGAATTTGAAGATGTGAAATCATGGACCTTTGCAAAGAAAATGTGGGACAAACTCTAGCTAGTACATGGAGGAGATGCAAATGTCCTGACTAAAGTTGAAAGCCTAAGAGGAAAGTTTGGTGACCTGAGAATGAAAGAAGGAGAGAACATCACTCAGTATAGTGATAGAATCAAAGAATTTGTTAATGTTATCCATGGAGTAGGAGGATTACTTGATGAAGGAACAGTTGTAAGTAAAATTCTAAGAACCTGTAATATCTAAATTTGGCTCATAAAGGATTTCTTAAGTAAGATATGCATAATGAGATAAGAAAGAGATCCTAAGGCCAATTTTAGTTTCTTACACTTAATTATTATGATAAAAAGGATGGAAAGGAGAATGTAAAGAATAGTGGGATAAGATACCTACCTCATAATATAGAAGATCTGGAAAAACTCATTTTCTGAAGCTTGTATTGAGTTTCTATAAAATCTAAAGTATGATCTGGAACCGGAACGCAGAGATGAATAAAACCCAGAAATATTTTTCTGTTCCAATGTCATCTTATGAAAAAGGTCAACCTTGACCCAAAAATGTCAACCTTGACCCAATATTATTGACCCTGACCTGCACAGTGTCTATAGAAAATCTGTTTGCGGATCTCGGTAGTTCCCTGAAAAGGGTATCCAAATTTGGTCTCAAATCTGCTGTTCTGCACCTGTAACTCCCAAAAATAGCACCTGCAAATATCTAAAAAGAGGGGTTTTGGGGTGGCTATATAGGGTTTTTCCTTAGTCAAACCCTTGTTTTGGTGATCTCTGTAACCACCTGAATTTGGTCTGTCGCAACTATGGACCCTATTTGCCCTAAGTGTGATCATACCCTCGATTTATGTCCAAACGACCCTGTTACTGCTTGGCATATTTCTTTTAATCAATTTA
>MU225655.1:790368-810189 GCA_018584345.1 Thuja plicata | reverse complement strand
ATTGCTACCCCATGATAATGTCCTTTGAATGCTTGAATGTTGAGAATAGTAGATCTAAAGAGAGAGCCTTCTTGCTTCAATGAAGATCCACCATAGCTTGTCCTCAAAATGCTTGTTTGAAGATAATTATATGTCCTCCTAGCTTGTCTTTCTATATCATCCTCTTGATTTTTTGCATCATCATTTCATCATGTCATCTCCCGATTTCATTTCATGATCAAATGAAGGCAAAAGAGAGTGTTTATATAGAGATCTCAATATAGGCCTCCTAGGGCAATGCAAGGGACCCAAATTCAAATTTCACCTTGAATCATTGTCCAATCACAATCACCAACCAAGGAGGGAATATATTAATTCAAATATCAGAGAAAACACTTTCGCATTCAAACCCGGGGACATATTTTAAGTTCCGGACCCCGATAAGCTCCAGATTTGAAAGTGGGGACCAACACCTGACAGAGGTCTATGTCGACCTTTCCCTTGACCTAGGTCAAGGTCGACCTTGACCCTAACCTAGGTCAGGGTTGACCTCGACCCTGACCAAAGGTTTCAGGCAGCTCACCAGAAAGTTGCTGAGAGGTTCCTAGGTCAGTCGGGGACCTAGGAAGGTGGGGGAATGTGCCAGAATGTTAAGAAGGCCTAGAGAGGGAGTAGGATGAGGCCTAGGAGGACCAATACATAGGTCCTACATAGAGAAAAGATCCATGGAGAGGGAAATCTAGGAGGATCCACAAGATCCTAACCCTAATTTCACCTACACATGTATAATCAAGCACAGATGCAAATCTAATATGCAAACATACTAAATGAAGGTGCTAAACCTATCAAAATGGAAGTGCTTCCATTTTAAGATGATACAGAACCTTACTTCCTATTTATGCTATTAGAGTATTTTCAATTAAAAAAATGAGAGTAGTAGAAAATAACAATGTTACTCTTGATAGTTTGATTGGTAGACTTATTTAATTTGAGATGAACAACTATGACAACAACATTTTACCTGCTATTGAGTCTGCATTCAAGTCTTCTCTAAAAATAATCAAATCTATTAACAAACACACTATGAGAAATGATAGTGACAGTGATAGTGATGAACAATAACTTGATGAAATTGAAGCACTAATGGCTAGGAGATTACATAGAGGTAAAGGAAGATATAAAGTCAAATTATCATTGGTCTATTTTAATTGCAAAGAAATTGGACATTTTGTTGCTAGATGCCCTAACAAGAGAAAGGATGAAAGAGACAATGACATATCTCATGAAAATAAGTATGACAAAAGTGATGTCTGAGACTACAAAAGCAATCGACACTCTAACAAAAGAGATAACCAAGATTACAAAGACAAAGGAAAGAAGGCTTGCTACCTGGTTGAGAACAAAGCTAAACATTCTGGTACTAATTCTGATTTTGATGTTGAGGTAGTATTTGTTGCTATGAAGGATGATTCAGACAAAGAAGAAAGGTATGTTGAAACAACACTCTAATCTAAAGTTAGAAAAAATGATGTCTAGATTATTGATAGTGGTTGTACTCATCACATGACTGGAGATAAAGAAAAGTTTAAAACTTTTGAATATTATAATGGTGGATCAGTTAGGATGCGTAATGACTCACCTTTTCTAGTTGAAGGAAAAGGTACCATCATGTTGAATAATCTTATCAGATGTGAAAATACATATTGGGTGAAAGGACTTAACTATAATCTATTGAGGGTCTCACAATTGAACAACACAGGACACCGAGTTGCATTTCAGAACAAAAAGGCAATGATCTATAATGAAAAAGGAAAGTTGATCGGTACTGGTGAACAAACAAAAGTTAATCTATTATATCTTGATTATATTGAGACCACTTGTTTATTGGCTAGAAATGAAGATGTTTGGTTGTGGCATAAAAGGTTATGTCATGTGAATTTTGACAACATGGTTAAGATAAGTAAGAAAAGAAAAGTGAGAGGCTTACCGAGTATTTTAAAGCCCGGCCATGTTATGCGCAAAAGTTTTCAAATAGGAAAAATGACAAAGTCTAGTTTCAAGAGAAAAACCTACACATCAAATGCTATTTTGGAGTTAGTCCATACTGACTTATGTGGACCAATGAGAACAAAGAGCTATTGTGGTGATAGATACTTTATTCTATTTATTGATGACTATTCTAGGATGATGAATGTCATGTTCTTAAAAGAGAAATTTGAAGCATTTAAGATTGTCAAATGGTATAAAGCTAAAGTTGAAAAACAAAGTGGAAAAGAACTGAAATGTTTAAGATCAGATAGAGGAGGAGAATTTATTTATGATGAATTCACTAACTTTTGTATTGAGCATGGGATTACAAGACAGGTTTCTGCACGGAGAACACCACAAAAAAATGGGATTTCTAAAAGGAGGAATAGATCAATTGTTGATTCTACCAGAACATTGATGATTGAAAAAGGTATCACACAAATATTCTGGAGAGAAGTTGTAAGTATTGTTGTCTATACACTAAACCGAGTTCAATTAAAGAAAGACATAAATAAGACACCTTATGAGATATGGTATGGATACACACCAAATGTGAACTACTTTAGAATTTTTGGAAGTCAATGTTATATATTGAAACATGATTGAAATGGGAAACTTGACTCTAAAAGTGATGAAGGAATATTTCTAGGATATTCTACTAAAATCAAAGCTTATAAATGTCTGAACAAATGTTCTATCAAAATCATTGAAAGTGAAAATGTTAAAGTGGATGAATTTGCTAAGAAAAATGATGAGGAAAGCAAAAAGGAACCTGGAGATTATAACAAATTTGTCTACATTGAAGAACCTGATACCTTGCCCAAGCGACATAACAATGCAACTGAGCAATAGGCTGCACACACCAAGAATCAAGAAAATTCTCACAATGTTGAACCAAGCGATGAAGATCAATTCAAGATCAAAATGAAGAACAAAGATATGAACCTGTACTTTCTAAATATGTCAGAAGACACCATCCATGGGACTAGATCATTTGGGACAAAAGAGTAAGAATGAGAACAAGAAGTAAGTCTCTTAACAATAGATGTTTGATTTGTGATTTTGAGCCTAATGTGTTAATATTGCACTTGAGAATCAAGAATGGGTTAGTGAAATGAATGAAGATATTGAAAAAATTAAGAAGAATAAAACATGGATGTTAGTACCTAGACCGAGTGAAAAAAATGTCATTGGCACCAAATGGATTTTCAGAAATAAACTGAATGAGAATGGAGAAGTCACAAGGAAAAAAGAAAGACTAGTATGCAAAGGGTATGCACAAGAAGAAGGTATTGATTATGGAGAAACCTTTGCACCCATTGCTAGACTAGAAGGAGTAAGAATTCTACTTGCTTATGCTGCTTTTAAAAGATTCAAAGTATACCAAATGGATGTTAAATCTGCATTTCTGAATGGAATACTAGAAGAGGAGGTATACATTGAACAACCTGAAGGGTTTGTTGATCCTAACAAGAGGAACATGGTTTATAAACTACATAAAGCCTTGTATGGATTGAAACAAGAATCGAGAGCATGGTATAAAATACTTCACTCTTATCTCATTAGTATTGGATTTGTTAGAATAAGTGACAACAATAATCTATACTTAAAAGAAGATACTGATGATAAAGTTTTGATTGTCGATATATTTGTTGATGATATCATATTTGGAGGTAATAATATGCTATGAAAGTCATTTGCTGATGAAATGAGAAAAGAATTTGAAATGTCAATGTTTGGAGAGATCAAATTTTTTCTTGGTCTATAGATTCTACAATAGGATGAAGGAATCTACATCACACAATCCAAATACATCAAATAAGTTATGAAGATATTCAAGATGGAGGACTCAAAACCAGTTGGAACACCTATGGAAACCAGATGCAAATTGACAAAGGAAGACAAGACAACCAAGGTAAATCAGACCTTATACAGATTTAAGGTTGGCAAACTAATGTATGTTGTACACACTAGACATGATATAACACATGCAGTTGGTATAGTTGAAAGATTTTCTGCCAACCTAAGGAATCACCCATGACTGTTGTTAAAATAATTTTGAGATATCTGAAGAATACTGAACACTATGGTTTGTGGTATAATAAAGAAGGAAAATTTGAGCTATAAGTTTATACTAATGTTGATTGGGCTAGAAACATAGATGATAGAAAGAGCACTACAGGAAGAGCATTCTTTATGGGTGATAGACTTGTCACATGGATAAGTAAAAAGCAAGGATGCATATCTCAATCAACTACAAAAGCATAATATGTAGCTGCTACTGCAAATTGCTCTAACATTGCATGGATCAAGCAATTGTTGAAAGGTATGAATGAAGAAATTTGTGACCCAGTAATTATCTATTGTGATAATACAAGTGTTATAAACATTTCAAAGAACCTTGTGATCCATGCTCAAACAAATCATATATCTATTAAGTATAATTACTTAAGGGAACAAGTACAAGTGAAACATGTAATATTGGAATATGTACAATGCAAAGAACAACTAGTAGACATATTCACAAAACCATTGTCAAAAGATACATTTAAGTACCTAAGGAATAGACTAGGGGTTCGTCCCTTGTCTACTGGTCACTAAGATGACTAGGAGGTTGCATCACCCTGCACATTATCAGAAGATTAATCATGTTGATGCAAGTTGACACATGGACTGTAGTGAGAAATCAGTACACAAAAGGTACTTATCTGAGACACACACCAGAGATATTGTTGGCTAATACAGAGCTGTAAAAACATTTTTGCATTGTTGTCAAAGAGAGAGATATTCAATGAAATATTCATCAGGGAGAAGAACGTCTAATGGGAGAGAAAGATTCAATAAAATAACCATCCATCAAAGAGAGAGAATTGGAGAGAGTTAACACTACATATCTATCTAGAAAAAGGAGAAGAGCTTCTACAAGAAAGGGAGAGACAAAATCAAAAGACAGAATTGCTACACCTATCCATTGAAGGAAATGATGAAAGGGAGAGCATACAACAGAATCAAATCTAAGCTAGAAGAGATTAATGAGATTCAAATATTTGAATTGGTTATAGAACAATAAGTTTGGTATGTTATGGCATATTTCATATTGTGTTGCCATCAATGCCAAAGGGAGAGATAGACAAACTATAAATTATTGAATATTTGTAGATGATAAGTTGATGATCACCAAGATGCAAAAGTAAATGTAAGACATTAAATCAGTTAATGTATTGTATTGTCATTGATGTCAACTTGATATGGTTGATTTCTCATACACATAATATCATACCATTAGATCTGAAGAGACAAAGTTTATGTTGTCAGTGAAATATAAAAATTCTATATACACTGAGTGACAGTGAACACCGACAGACAGTGAACACCGAGCAAGTGTATACCGAGCACCGCAATAACTGGAGTTGATGACCGAGCATAACTGAAGATGATGACCAAACATAAATGAAGTTAAAGAATTAAAAAATTGTTTAGCTGGCAGAGCTCTATATTTAGGGATTGACTGATTGATTGCTTTATTTTCAATGATCAATTAAACTAAAGCATGGAAGAAGATTTAAAGTGTGTTTTATTCATAGTTATCAAGGAGAGATTTGCAGAATAAAACTCAAGGAAATCTTTACAGAATAAAGCAATGCATGGCGAGTTTTACGGATCAAGAAGTGATCTACAACAAAAACAAGGAGATTGAGCGGCTAATCATGTCTATATAAAGAGATAAGGAATTCATTATCAAAAAAAGATGAATGCTGAATATATTCTGGAGAAGATAGAATTCTTCATGCAGATCTGATCATACAAGCTGAAGAATAGAGCCAAGGAATTCTACAGACACCGAGCAATAGAGGATAGAGCATTCACCGAGCAAAACAAAGAAAGAAAGAAAAGGAACTGAAGTGTATATTGATCAGAGAGGTATTATTGGACTAACATTAGATCTGAATATTTGCAAGTTAAAGTTGTATTGTGAATAGATTATTTACTGTATCATTTTAACTATTGATTCAGAAATATCTTAACCGAGTGGGATTTAATAGTCCTTATTGTATTGAGATACTCAAGAGTATCAAAAGGTTTTTCTTGTTGACAGCATAGTGAGTGTTAGGTCAAAAGATAAACTATTGGTTTTAAATCCTCTAACAAGGTTGCTCTTAACAGTATGTATTGTAACCTTTAACAGGGTTAGCTCTTTATCGAGCTCACTTCAGAAGAGTGAAATTATTTTGGGTTACCGATCCCAGGTGATTTTTCCCATATTGTGTTTCCACATTAAAATCTATGTGTCAAATGTGTATTCATTTCATTGCATTGATATTTTTCTTTACACATTATTGAAACTGGATTGGTTGGTTAACTCTAAAGTTTATTTGCTGCTACTCGGTAACATCTAGAAAAGATAAATAGTATATCTTACTGAGTAGTTTATATTTGTTAAGTTTATTTGTGGCAATCATCTTGATGGACTGAAAGATAATTGAGGGTATTATATTTGAGATATATGTTTTTGATTGGATCTTTTGGAATTATTTTTAAGACCACTGATTCACCCCCCCCCCCCCTCTCAGTTATTTAAANCCCCCCCCCCCCCCCTCTCAGTTATTTAAACAGTGGAAGCATCTAATACAAACACTAAACCAGCTATGTTTAATCTCACAAACAACCTACAAGCAAGAAAAGAAGCTAAGGTAACAACCATAATACCAAGAGAAAACAATGACACCAACAAGAGTAAACCATGGACATCTAGACCACAAAGAACATTTACTCCATTAGGAGAACCTCTTGAGACAGTTTTGAAGACTCTCTTGGATAAAAAATTCCTCACAATACCGGAGTCAAAACCATGGGAACTGGAAGTAAAACTAAGGTGGTGGAATGATAATGCCTATTGTGACTTCCATAAGAATAAAGGACACAAGACTAATGACTGTTTTAAGCTCAAACATGTTATACAAGACCTCATTGAGGGAGGAAAGATCAAAGTGGATGGACATACCTCTAATAAAGATCACACGACATATAAAAAACCATTCCCTAACTATGAAAAAGGAGAAGCTTCTAAAGGAAAGGGAAATGAATTCAATTACGCCTACTCTCGTAATGATAATGTGATCAATATGTTGGACATAAAAAGAGAATCAATCAATTTGATCACTATCAAAGGTGCCAAAGACAAATCGACAGATTTGAACGTGGTAACTCAAAGCCAAGCATAAATCAAGATCCCAGGATTAACTCCTCATCTAAACAAGAAAAATCAGCTAAAGCACCTATTGTCACAATTCCTAAACCAGCAACAACAAGACAAAGACCATCCACCAACTATAACTTGGTAGACCAATTGCAAAGGACCTCAGCTCAAATCTCTATATTTGAGTTATTAAACATCTCTTCAATGCATAGGGAGGTTCTTGAACAAGCCCTATATTCCGCAAATGTTCCCAAAGACATAGATGTGGACAAGTTCCAAGCAATGGTCAATCACATATCAACTCCACATTACCTCTCCTTTTTAGAAGAAGATGACAAATCTTTGACTCATACACATAATCAACCCCTTCACATTGAAGTTTTAATCCATAAATCCTGTGTAAAATGTGTATTGATAGATGGAGGTGCATGGTTGAATATATGTACTCTCAATATGATCAAGAAATTGGGCCTTTCAAAACAAACAATTGATTCAAGAAGTAAGATAACCATCAAGGCTTACGATGAAGAGGAAATATCATCAAAAGCACTAATTGTTTTACCAATAAGAATAGGACCGATTGAACACAATGTGATTTGTCAAGTTCTTGATCGACCATTTCCCTATAACATACTACTAGACCCTGGATGCATGAAATGCAAGTAGTGCCATATACTTACCACCAATGCATCAAATTCCCACACAATTGGGTGGAAGTGACAATTCCTGCAAATTCAAGCTCCACTTGCAACAATGTTAAAGAAGACAGTATGGTTCCTCACAATAAAGAAGTCCAAAAATAATTCCCACCTGAAACCTGTAAAGATATGGGGATGAGAAGCTTTTTAAAGACACTAAAACTTGAAGAAACTAGCATGGGGGAATACAAACTAGACATGACGCCATCATTGGCTAACATTCTTGTGTCTCCAAGATCTTATGGGAAACCTTCCCCATCTTTCAAACCTATTAAATAGAAAGAACAAGACATTCATAAACCTACTAGTATGGTTAGAGCCTCTACTTCTCAAGAGGATGAAAAAGAAGATAAATCAGTCTTGACTTAGCTCTATAATGAGGAACAAAGAGAAAATGAAGTAAAACATGTTGAGATATCTCCCAAAAAGTATGGAAAAGGTTACGACCTTATTAAAAAAGGGATACAAAGGGAAGGGACCTTTAGGAGATAAGGGAAAAGGACTCATTGAGCCTATATACATGGAATTTAGAGACACCAAAGACAAAACAGGGTTAGGTTTCAATAACAATTCAGAACACCCTACCTCAAGAGTTGGTCCAATCTTTGACAAAGGAAGTGATGAAGAAGAGGAAGAAACAAAACTTGTACCTTGGACATATGAAATATTACTACACATTGGTACTGAGGATCTAGAATATCAAGGAGAAAGATATGTACCTAATTTTGTAGCACAACTAGAGCATCATATTCCTTTGTTGTCATAAACTGATATCCAAGAAGTAGAGGAAGAAGAAGAAGACTCTCCAAAAATCCAACAAGTAGAAGAATCTAATGAAGAAATACTTCAAAAACAAGATGTACACCCTAACTGGGGGATATTGGTGACAATTTCACATGTCCTAGATTTACCACACTTTGATCCACAAATGGCTAATAGGGTACATCGGGTAACTATTACTGAGTTTTTAAATAGATCTAATGACGATATCACAAACCCACATGATTATAAATGGTATCACATGTATGATGCTACCATGGACATTAAAGTAGATGTAATTCATAAATTTGCACCTCTATTGGAGAGAGGAGAAAGTTATAACACTTCCCATAACACTACTGTTGTCACAGAATCAGATGAGATAGCAATGTCTAAGATTATTGATGAAGACTCTGGTGTCTTGCTAGGTATAGAATAACTTCAAAGAATACAAGATATGAGTTTCAATATGATATGATAAGAAAGAGAAATATCAACTGATGGTTCACTAGAGTTAAGTCTGCATATTACTAACAACGACCCTAATAATGATGATTTGACTCTTCATGATCTAAATGCTATAGAAGTCAACTTAGCAGAATGTGTCTTGTTAGTTAATAGCCTTGACACTGAAATGATGATGTCCTTACAATCCTCTGAATCATTATCCTTGGTAAATCCCAACCTTATTGATTGGACCAATCTAGACCCTACTCCTATCATGAACTTTCCCAATGACTATACTTTGGCCTTATTGGTGTCTTTTTATGTTGCAATAAAAACAACAATAACCTCTTCCCTTTATGATTGTATTATAGAGGATCCACCTCCAAATATATGTTCATGCAAGAAAAGGACCAACTAACAAGCACTCTCTTAATACTTCTACTCTTTAGATCCTACTACACCAAGGGGGGGATACCCTGTAATACCTTTTCTTATATTTAATATGGTACTATCAAGCAGTAATCTCACAATGACTCAACATAACCAAGAGATACTAGATAATTGGCTAATTACCCATTGAACATCAACCGTGAAATGGAGCATGAGATAGAAATTCATAACAAAATTACAAAAATGTAGAATTAATAGATTTTAAATGTTTGTTTGTAGGAAAACACAGCCAATGTGCAACTAGATATACAATAATACAAAACTTATCAGCTTTAGATCAATGCTTTATCCATTGGGCTATATTCTGACTCAGATACAATATACTAAAATTAATATTCACCAAAGATTTCAAATTATAATACAACTATCCCAAACCCCTACTACCAATAGAATCCTAGCATGTGTCAAATGAATCTATGCATTAATCAGAGCCTAATTTAATATGATCCTAGATCATAACTCTCAAATAAGTACATAAACACGGAGAAAATTATGCTAATGAATCAGAAAATTCATAACTCACAAGACACAACACAGGAGAGATTGGAATCTGGATCTTTCTATTAAATTTAGAAAATATTATTCCAGTATACAAAAAGTACTTAGAGATAACCTCTTCAATAACCTGCAAAAGATCTCTCAGCTTTATTTCTGACTTCTTACACTATCTAGTACAAATTATACTATCTTTTCCCTCTTGACTGAAAACTTTACAAATTTTTTACAATACAAATTTTCTAGCCCCTTTCCAATGATCTTGGGAATCCTTTTACAGAATAGGATTGCAACAAGCTAAGGATCATTTAGAATAAGGACAAAAAAAATGACTCAGTAAAAAGACAAAATAGCTAATGAAGTGATAACCACTTTTTACAATAGATATTTAATATATTTTGTCTTTTGACCACCTTGTACTTGTAACTGCTTCAAGGTTGTTTAGAAGCAGCCACCTGGAGTCTGTTGTGCTTCATATTGGTGATGTAGGACTTTCATCTTTACCTATATCATCTAATTTGTTAGGCCTCATTGTCCACTTGCATGTCGTCACCTTCTCCTGGATCAACTATAGTGTACCTATCATTCCAAGAGGTATACACCTCATCACTTGGCCAGGAAAAGTGAAGGACCTCATCCTTTCTCCTGTTAATCTCCTTCTAGTTAACACTTGCCTTTTCAATCTCTTCTGACCAAAATTCAATAAATTCTCTAGCCTTACTAACTAACTCAACTGTTTGAACAGACAATGGTGTACTTTCTAAGGTAATTATGCTATTTGTCCTCACTGTCAGTGCTTCATTCATTTGCATGTGCCATAGCGCTTCATCTTTTATATCTCCATTCTTCTTAAAAATATTTGGAAACATCTCATATCGGTCCTTTGAATATTCCTTTCTCCAAGACATTAATTTCCTGATGATGATGCTCCTTCTTATATCCATGTCCATCATTATTTTGACACATTTATGAGTACCAATTAAGACAATGTCAACATTATTTTCTTCTTTGCATATGGTATGGAAGAATTTCAATTCTCCTCTTTTCCCTTCCATCTGTTCACCATTTGATCCCAGTTATCCTTTTCTGCATTATATTCATTCAATATGTTGACAACTTTCTCTCCCTGTGAATAAATAGCAGTAAGAACTAATTCATGAGTACGATGCATGAGGGTGTTATGTATTTTGTCATCATATTTTTTATTTCACCCATGCCTCTTCTTCCTTGAAAGTTGTAGATTGTTCAACCCATTCCTTTTTTGATTTCTCCAACTCACTTCTCTCAGCAATCAACCTTGCTTTCTCTTGTTCCAATTCTTCTTGTGTGGTAAGGTTTGATGGTGCAGGAGAAGGAGGGTAAGTTATGATCAGGCTTGATGATGATGGTTGATGAGGATCTTGTGTGATCATCCTCTAAGGAGAAAATTGAACTATTTTTTTACCCTCAAGGAAGGCAATATTATTGTCCTTTTCTATAGATTTGATCTTCTCATCATTATAAGCCTTCATGACAATCTCATACTTTTGTTGGAGATTTGATTCTAAGCAGTTGATTGATTGTATGTTTGTCATTGATGACAACATATAATACACAGCAGTGATTCTGTATGTACTTATCAGAATGATGACATGAAGACTTGCATGGTTAGATACATGTTGTTGACATGTTCATTATGTTATGTTCATACACGCAGATCCAGATATGATGTTTTAGTTAAGTTGTGTAATTCTGTTATTGGCAGTTACAGTTCAGGAAGAGTATCTGTTCAAAGCCGACGTATGTAATGTGTTTCTTGAGTTGCACCTATCTTTAGGATATGTGTGTGTATATTCATGATTAGTTATGAGTTGATGATAGTTATCTAAAGGCACCAAACATGTTTCAAGAAGATTGCAAAGTTAGAGTCAATTTGGTGAGGCTGACTTAGTAAAGCGTCGCGTCTATTCAGTTTATACTTGCGCAGTTGTAATTATGCTTGCGTGCTTAGTAGAGCCAACAAGGATGTTATGAAGAGTTGTCTTATAGGTCCCATGATCTTATACTTTGAGGAAGATACTTATAGCAAGTCATTTGTGATACGCTAAGTGTGAATGATAGAAAAAGAGATGAAAGATGTACAGAGCAAATTATCAGAGTTGGTTCATTCATCAAAGGTCTATGTGAAGAAGTGAAAGATTGTAATACACTGGAACTGATCAAGACAGTAGGTATACTCTATAGTTCATCATCAGATATAGTGCATATTTGTTATAAAGAAGGTTGTAGCCTTCACCATTAAGCAGTGAGCTTTTGGACAGTGAGTCCACCACCCCTAACAAGGTTATTTGTAAAAGACTCCTAACAGGGTTCGACCCTTAACCAGGTCACTATACTTATTGCATTATATAGTACAACTCCTAACAGGGTTGAAATATCTTCTAACAGGGATTACTATAAACAAGTATAGTTCATTGTGGGTGCTAATTCCCATCGGGGTTTTTACCATTTGGTTTCCCCGTAATCAAATTGTGTGTTGTGTACTGTATTATCTGATTAAGCATTTACTTTGTTATATTCTAAAGTTAAGGAAGTAAAAAGAACTAAAGTTACTGATAACTGATTCACCCCTCCCCTCTCTTAGTTATACTTAAGAACTATTCTAACAATTGGTATCAGAACCAAGTGCCTTGGAGAAGGATCCTAACAGCTTAAGGTAGATCAGATGTCTTACTTTAGAAAAGAGAGCCCTAAGTTCGATGGAGAAAACTATCTGGATTGGAAAAAAAAATGATAACACATCTACAGTGCGTTGGCTTTGAGATCTTTGAAATTGCTACACAAGAATTTATAATTCCATCTCTGAAAGATCTTGCAAAGGATGATGCTACTAATAGACAAAAGGAAACATTTACCAATAATGCAATTGCTAAAGAAGCCCTAATCATCCGACAGTGAATTTTCTGAGATCAATAAAATTGATAGAGCATACACCATATGGAAGTATCTAGAAGATATGTTTGAAGGAGATATTCAAGCAAATAATGCACGCAGGAAGACATGGAAAAAGAAATACAACAGTCTTGAGATGTTACCTGAAGAGAACATTAGAGCCTACAATCAAAGGATAAATGAAGCAGTCTCTGAAAGCAGAAACAATCGTGGAGAAATATCAGAATAAGACATAATGGACAACTTGCTAACTACTTTAACATCATACTATGAAAACAAGATAAGCATTCTAGAGGAAACCATGCAATTATCACAAGACTTCAAGAGAGAGACTTTGATCAGCAAAATCTCTGCATTTGAGATATCAAGATTGAAAACTGAACCTAAAAGTGAAACAGCTTTCAAAGCCTCAGTCCATGGTAAGAAATCCTTACACACATCTAGTCATAATGAGAAAGAAGAAGTTGATGAAGAACTAGAAGAGATAATTTCTATGATTGATAAAAGAGAAAAGAAAGGAAAAGGAAAATATGAAGGACAACTTCCATTCAAATGTTTTTCATGCAACAAGATTGGTCACTTTGCATCTAAGTGCCCCACAAGAGTCAAAAAGTTCAGATCTGATTACAAACCTAAATATAAGAAGGAATTTTATCATGCTGAAGAAGCTGTAACTGATGAAGATTCAGGAGATGATGAAATTGGATTCATTTACCTTAGAGACATGGAAAGGATACTCGAGGAAATGGACATTGCAGATGAGAAGGAAGAACAAGAGTTAGCCCTAATTTCCAAAGCAGACATCAAAACTGATTGGATCATTGATAGTGGATGCTCTCATCATATGACAGGTGACAAAGATAGATTTTTTCAATTAGACAAATACAAAGGTGGTATGGTTATATTTGGAGATAACACTCCTAAACCTATCATAGGTAGAGGTTCTATCACTTTGGATGGAAAGAACAAGATAGATGATGTTCTATATGTTGATGGATTACATCATAATTTGTTGAGTGTTGGACAGCTACTTGATAAAGGTTATCATTTGGAGTTCAAAGACAACAAGTGTATCATTAACAACAAGGATGGACACATGATTGCATTAGGCTAAAAAACAAAAAGTAATGTTTTTTAGCTTAATTCTGATGTAAGTTGTTTTGTTGCAAAAATTGATGACAGTTGGTTATGGTACAAGAGACTATGTCATATCAATTTTGATAACATAGTAAAGATAAGTAATGTCAAGGCAGTCAGAGACCTTCCTAGTATTGCAAGACCAGTTGACACAATATGCAAGGAATGTGTTATGGGAAAGCATGTAAGGAGTTATTTTAGAAGCAAGCAAAACTCAGCTGAAAACAAATTGGACTTAGTGCACACAGACCTATGTGGCCCTACCCAAACAAGATCATAATATGGAGAAAGGTATTTTATTTTGTTTTTTGATGATTTTTCAAGGATAATGTGGGTTGCATTCTTAAAGGAAAAGTTTGAAGCCTTTGAGAAGTTTAAAATATTCAAAGCTAAGGTTGAGAATGAATCTGGATTAAAACTGAAATGTCTGAGATCAGATAGAGGAGGAGAATTCACCTCTAACCAGTTATATGATTACTGTGAAGAACATGGAATTAAAATACAATTGAATGCACCTAGAACCCCTCAGTAGAATGGGATAGCAAAAAGGAGGAACAATATTATACTTGATACAGCGCACACTATGATGATTGAAGGAAAAGTTGCACACACATATTGGAGAGGTGCAGTGAATACAATAGTCTATACTATCAACAGAACTCAATTGAGGCCAGGCACAGATAAGACACCCTATGAACTTTGGTTTGGTAATGTACCTACAGTGAAGTACTTCAGAATCTTTGGCAGCAAGTGCTACATCAAGAGAGATGATGGTGTTGGTAAGTTTGATGTCAAGAGTGATAAAGGTATTTTCCTTGGTTATTCTACAAAAAGAAAATCATACAGATGTTTCAATTTGAGATTGAAAAAGTTAATTGAAAGTACTCATGTAAAAATTGATGAGAAGTTTATTGCCGAGCAGTTTTCATTTTGCCTAGTTACATTGCCATGCCTAGTTACATTGTCGAGCCGAGAAGGATACAGAGATATTAAGTGTCGAGCGACAGATAGTCAAGTGCCGAGCAAGACAGTTTTTGTATACATGTCTGGAATGATACAAACTTCAAGGATAAGTGATCTGGCTGACTTGTATAAGCTTTTTGGGCTGACTTATGTATGCATTTAATATTCTTATACGGAGTTAGTTATGCATTTAATTGTTTTATCCTATGCATGAACATTAATTGTAATACCATCAAGGTATGGGTAACAGATCTTGATCATTGATCTAGATCTCACTATCAGATCTGAACAGGTATATTAGATTGCTTCTAAAACCTATTTTAAGTGTGTAAGGAGAGAGAGTAGACGAATAGTCTAGTGACTGCATTTTGAAGTGAAATGCACAGAGGGTTATTTTGTTAAGAAGCAGAGATCAAGCAGAGTGAGAACATAGTGAACAGCAGAGTAAAGATTATATCAGATTATGAGATCATAGAAGGTACTAGAAAGAGGAGATCCATCATCAACATCAGAGTGCATAATGAAGGATCAATACTTGATACATTCTAAACATTGTATCAGGTGAAAATCTCTTAACATAGTGGTCTAGCAGACCTTTCTTAAATCTCCTAACAGAGTGCTTACTTCATTGTAAGTTTCAAATCCTTTCACAGGGTAGATTGTAATGATCTTAAGCTCTTAATAGGGTAGACCTCTCATAGGGTAGATTACATTTTGTAATCAAAAATTTGTAACCTTAACAAGTACACTTGATTATTGCAGTAGTGGAGAATTTTGTGGGTGTCATCCCCACCCCAGTTTTACCTATTTGGGTTTCTGGGTTACCAAGTTATTGTGTTATGTGTTATTTATTTCATTGTGTGGATTTTATCTAAGATTACATTAGATTCATATATGTATGAATGTGGATCAGTTTGTTTTAAGTGTTTAATTTGGAAGATCTGATTCACCCCCCCTCTCAGTATCTTGCTTTCCCATTATTGTATTTCCAACACAAAGTACATGTATAATTAGGGTTTAGTGTTACCCTATTATGCTAGGTTGGTTGAGTTCATGCCAATCAGTGAGGACAAGTTTTGAGTGAGTTTTACATTGTGTTGCAGACTGTCTTGGTTTTTAGGCCTATTAGCCCTATAAGACCTAGTTTATAGGAACCCTATGTACGGATGAATTAGGGGTTTGAGACTTACAAAATAATTTGTAAAGTGGAAAAGGGTATCTAGATATGGTTTTATAATTTTGAGGTCTTTGGAAAAGTTTTGCAAGAATTGAGAAAAACACATTGTGTAGGGCTACAAGGAGATAAGCCTAATTAGGCCTCTTGAAGACACAAACTTGAACTCGACTGAAAATTGAAAGGAGATCCCTCAAGATGGATTGTAAATTGATCAAATTTAGTGTCTACATGGTGTTGGACACCCCTACAAGTGGCTCATGAATTTTAGTGTGGAAATTGTCACTTAGACTCTTCTAAGTGTAAGTTGGAGAAAGTGGAGATTTGAACTAACTATAGGGTGTTAGTCTTTCAAAGGGTGAAGCACAAGTGGAGACTCTTAGAGGAGAGTGGGATTAGTACTTAGTTAATGATCTAATCCTAATAAGGACCTAGAGGAGATTAGGATCCTTGAAGAAGATAGAGAAGATCTTCTTAGTAGTTTGTGCAAGCAAGCTCATTGGATCACTCACATAATATTGGTATCAGAGCTTGATTAAAGATCAGGCTTGTGGTGGATGTTTCAGCCTACTAAATCAGTGGGAGAGAATACACCTAGAGGATCAGAAAAAGAAAAAGTCATGGTGACTAATGCTGAGTTAGCCAAAAAGGTGGAAGAACAAGAAAAAGACAACAAGTCATTAAGAGAAAGGTTGTCTCAAATGGAGCAACTCTTGGGAGAAGTCCAAGACAAAGCTGAGAAGATGAAAGATAAGATTGAATAGAAATTAAAAGAAGAAGAAGAAAGGGAGAAAGGAGTGGATATAGAAGAAGAATCTCCAATCCCTGACCCTGTTAGTGACCAAGAACCCTTCTTAAAGGCATTGAAGGCTTTGAGTAGTAAAGCTTTGGAAGGTGTGCCACTATTTAGTGGACAAATGGATTCAGATTTAGTAGTGGATTGGATAGAAAACATAGAGAACCATTTTGAATGTGATGGTATCACAGAGGCCCAAAAAGTGAATTTGGCCAAATCAAGATTGAGAGGTTCAGCTCTCACATGGTGGAAGTTTGTTCAAACTGAAAGAGAGAAGGAAGGAAAGAGTCCCATAGCCACATGGAAGGACATGGTGACTAATATGAAGTGGACCTATTTGCTTGATGATTATGAAGTGTAGCTACATAGAAGGAGACATAATCTCAGATAGAAAGACTTAGATGTTCAAGACTACAATGAAGAGTTCCAAAAGTTGTGCCTACGGTCACAAGTGGTTGAAGATGAAAGCATCAAGCTAGCTAGGTATTTGAATGGACTTAAATGGTATATTCAAGAAGACATGAGTCTAGTGAACTTCAAAACCATCCACCAATGCTATCAAATGGCCTTGAAGATAGAGGAAAAGGGAAAGAGGAAGCAAGAACAAATTTCTAAAGGAAGAGGTAGAGGAAGAGATGGTAGAGGACAAAGAGGTGGATATGGTGGGAGGAGTTCAGAATCAAGAACACAAGGAGAAGTCAGATACAATGAGAAACAAGAAGCAAGTTCTAGTAGAGGTGGTATAGGAAGGAACTCCAATTTTAGAGGTAGAAGTGGTGGACAAGGAAGAGGAAATTACTTTGCCAATATGAAATTTTACTATTGTAACCAAATGGGACACCCTGCCTATAGGTGTCCAGAGAAGAGTAGTACTTCTCAAGGAGGTAACAAGAGGACTAATCTAGTCCAAGAAGACACAAGTGTAGCTGATAAACACCTTGAGGTGCCATTAAACTCAGAGGAAGGTGAGAACCTTGTGATGAGGAGAACATTGATCAAGGATGTAATCAAGGAGGATCCAAGCCAAAGGAGGTCTTTGTTTAGAATCAAATGTAAGGTGATGTGTAAAGTATGTAGGGTTATCATAGACTCAGGGTCTACTAATAATATTGTATCAGAGGAAGAATTCAGCAAGTTAGGCATGACAAGGATATGTCATAGCCATCCTTACAAGGTAACATGGCTCAATAAGGGACAACATGTCTTAGTGAATGAGCAAGCATGGGTGGAGTTCTGTATAGGGAGATATAAGGACAAGGTACTATGTGATGTACTGCCCATGGATTCATGTCACTTGCTCCTAGGTAGGCCATGGAAATTTGACCACCAAGCTATCCCATGATGGAGTGAAGAACTCCTATACTTTCAAGAAGGATAACATGACTTTCAAAATTTAGTCATTGTTAGAAGATGTAGAAGTGAAGACAGCTGGTCCTAATGTACTAATGGTAAGTGAGAAAGAGTTCTTGGAAGCCATAGAGGAAGGAGAAGGAGTTTTTTTTGTACTAATGTTGAAGCTCAAGGAAGAGGAAGACAAAATAGTGAAGAGGACAGAGCTACCACAAGAGATACAAGAAATGTTGCAGAAGTATGAAGGCATTGTAAGTGATGGAAAACCATCAACCTTACCCCCTATAAGACCCATAAGCCATAAGATTGACCTTATCCCCAGAGCTACTCTACCAAATAAGGCAGCCTACAAGATGACCCCTCAACAAAATGAGGAAATAGCTAGGCAAATTCAAGAGTTACTAGAATAAGGTCTTATAAGGAAGACTATTAGTCCTTGTGATGTACCATAGTCCTAGCCCCTAAGAAAGGAGGTAATTGGAGATTATGCACTGAATCCAGAGCCATAAATAGGATCACTATCAGATATAGGTTCCCTATCCCTAGGATAGAAGACTTGATGGATTGTTTAGGAGGTGCAAGGTACTTCACCAAGATAGATTTAAAAAGTGGCTATCACCAGATAAGGGTGAATGAAGGAGATGAGTGGAAGAAAACCTTCAAGACCACTGAAGGGCTATATGAATGGCTAGTCATACCATTTGGATTATCAAATGCTCCATCAACTTTTATGAGGTTGATGAATGAAGTACTTAAAGACCACATTGGCAAGTTTGTAGTGGTATACTTGGATGATATACTTATCTTTAGTAAGACAAGAGAGGAACACCTCAAACATGTGGAATTAGTACTCAAAAATCTACATGAAGAGAAGCTCATGATTAACTTGGAGAAGTGTGAGTTCATCAAAACCGAGCTAGTGTACCTAGGATTTGTTCTATCTCATGGTAATCTAAAAAATGGACAAAAGTAAAGTGGAAGCCATCATGAATTGGCCTACTCCAAGGACAAAAATAGAGGTAAGGAGTTTTCATGGCCTTTCTCAGTATTATAGGAAGTTCATAAGGAAATTTAGTGTTATTTGTGCTCCAATGTTGGATACAATCAGAGGAACAAAGACCAAGTTCATGTGGAATGAACAAGCCAACAAGAGCTTTGAGTTGCTGAAGGAAAAGATTTCTACCCAACCAGTGTTATTTTTGCCAAGCTTTGAGAAATTGAATGTGATGCAAGTAACATAGCCATTGGGGCTATCCTAAGCAAAGAGGGTAGACCAGTAGCATTTCACTTTGAGAAGTTGAGTGAAGAAAAGAAGAAGTATTCTTCTTATGACCTTGAGTTGTATGCATTGGTTCAAGCCTTGAGAAAGTGGAGGCACTACTTGCTGCCCAAGGAGTTCATTGTTTATTCAGATAAT
>MU225655.1:767866-789846 GCA_018584345.1 Thuja plicata | reverse complement strand
TTTTGTAGTTGGGTTACCCAAAACAAGACAAGGCATGGATAGTGTTTATGTAGTTGTGGATAGGTTTAGTAAAATGGCTCACTTTGTGCCATGCAAGACCACTAATGATGCCAGCCAAATAGCATCTTTATTCTTCAAAGAGATAGTAAGAATCCATGGGTTACCTCAGAGCATTGTGTCTGATAGAGATACCAAATTTATGAGTCATTTTTGGAAGACTCTTTGGCAAAGACTAGGAACTAATTTATCCTTTGGATCTGCCTACCATCCTCAAACTGATGGAAAGACCAAAGTGGTGAATAGAATCCTAGGAAATCTACTAAGGTGCTTGACAAAGGAGTACGGACAGCAATGGGATCAATTGATTGGATAGGCTGAGTATGCCTACAATGACACCATCAATAGGTCAACATGGAAGATCCCCTTTGAGATAGTGTATGGAATACACCCTAGAGGAGTCTATGAGTTGAGAGATTTGAAGGATGGAGTGAGATCAAGTGGATATGCAGATGATTTTTCTCAAGCCATGCAAGAGATACATGATACAGTCTGGAAAACCTTGACAGAGAACACCTTGAAACATAAGGCAACGGTTGATGAAAGTAGGAGGATAGTTGAGTTTAATGTGGGTGACATGGTGATGGTACATCTCAATAAATCAATATTGTAGAAGGGAATCCCTCACAAGTTTCATATGAGAAGGATAGGCCCTTGTCTTATCATGGCTAAGTATGGTGATAATGTATTCAAAGTTGAACTCCCGAAAGACAGTGGACTGTCACCTATCTTCAACATTGTAGACTTAGCCCACTACAAACGACCAAAGAAAGACCTGGGTTAGAGTCTTCAAGAAGTAATCAGAGATGTGGAGGACCTATGATTACCATCTGATACAGTCACAGGAGCTAATAGCATACTAGATATAAGAGTGTACAAGAAGACCAGAACCAAAGAGTATAAGGAGCACTTGATCAAAACACATGATCAAAAAAATGCAGATGCAATATTGGTCAAAGATGTAGAGTTCAAGAAGATGGGGATTGATCCAGGCATCCTCAATCCAAGGGTGGATTAATCTTTTTGTTTTGGGGAGGATGGTGCAGGAGCACCTAGGCTAACCTCCATGTTTGTTCATTTTTGGCTTGTACTTGACATTAGCCAAGTCAAGATAGGTTTTTTTTTTTTTACCTTAGGAGATCTTAGAAATGTAGGCTAAGTGAGTTAGTCATTAGGACTAAGGTCACATCAATAGCCATTGCTTGTAGTTTTCACATTCGTAGGCTTAGTTGTTAGTTGATGGATTGGAGTCATGAATGTGTCCTAATCTCATAAATGAGGACATAGAGATGCCATGGGATCTTTAATGTTCTTGGATCCTTGAAATAGAGAGGATATAGGTCCTAAAATGTAGGAAGGAGGCATAATTGAAAAGATGCCAAAAGTTGCTATTTTGTTGTCATGACAACATTTGCAATAATTGTAAATGTTGCATGCAAGATTGTTACATCGGATTATCCTTGAAAATAGGAGTGGGGAATCAACCAAAAAGACCATATAATGGTGTAAAAATACATCTAGTGTATGAGAGACTCGAATCAAGAAGTTAGTTGTTGATTGTAACAAGTTAGAAGTGAATAGAGCTCTGCAAATTCTGAGTTTTCAAAAATCCCAAGCATTTTGTGTTGACAGTCACATTGGATGGATTGATAGCTTGAAAATAATGATTGTTTTGTGTTCTTAGGATGATTAGAGACACTTTTCATTCAGTAATTTAGTTGATTAGAGTTATTATACAGTCGTAGTTAAACTATTTTGTAACTAGGGAGTGTACTGGTCCTGTCCTGAATAGTTAGTCAAGTCATGGCTCCCCCATGAAATCCAACCATGGGAAACACATAAGAGTAGATGGAAATGCTAGGGGAGTCAGTATTTTACATATTTAGAGTTAGGAGTCAGGGAAAGGCAAGTAGCTATTTTTAGAACCAAGCCCTAGGCGAGCATGCACTGTCCGGCTAGAGGTTTGGAGGAGAAACAGTGAGCTTTCATGAGCAGGGGAAGAAGGTACTATACGATCCAAGTATATGTATATTTAGGGTTTAGTTTCACCCTATTATGCTAGGTTGGTCGAGTTCATGCCAATCAGTGAGGATAATTTTTGAGTGAGTTTTACATTGTGTTGCAAATTGTCCTAGTTTTTAGGCCTATTAGCCCTATAAGACCTAGTTTATAGGAACCCTCTGTACGGATGACTTAGGGGTTTAAGACTTACAAAATCCTTTGTAAAGTGGAAAAGGGTATCTATAAATGGTCTTATAATTTTGAGGTCTTTGGAAAAGTTTTGTAAGAATTGAGAAAAACACACTATGTAGGGCTACAAGGATCTAAATAAGTCTAATTAGGCCTCTTGAAGACACAAACTTGAACTCGACTGAAAATTAAAAGGAGATCCCTCAAGATGGGTTCTAAATTGATCAAATGAAGTTTCTACATTATGTTGGACACCCCTGCAAGTGGCTCATGAATTTTAGTGTGGAAATTGTCACTTAGATTCTTCTAAGTGTAAGTTGGAGAAAGTGGAGATTTGAACTAACTATAGGGCGTTAGTCTTTCAAAGTGTGAAGCACAAGTGGAGAATATTGGAGGAGAGTGGGATTAGGACTTAGTAAATTATCTAAGCCTAATAAGGACCTAGAGGAGATTAGGATCCTTGAAGAAGATAGAGAAGATCTTCTTAGTAGATTGTGCAAGCAAGCTCATTGGATCACTCACATCATGGACAGTCTTTGTCTCCTTTCTCACAACATAAAAAAAATGGCATCTGCAAGATCCCACTCTAGAAGTATCAATACCCCTTCCTTCTTGACTAGTACCATTCCTTCCTCAGGAGTTATCTTTTCAAATTTGGATATCATTTCTTGTTTTATTTAATTTTCAATTTCTTCCTCACTCCTTGTAGGTTGTTCCTTATGTTTGTTTGGACACTTTTCCTTGAAATCATTCATGTGGGTTCTCCATAAAAACTACAAAAATACCCTAGCCTTGACAAAATTATCATCAGAGAGAAACTCATTACTAGCCTGTTGTGTCAAGGGGTCCAATTCCTTCCAGCATATTTTGCAACAGTCAGATCTAATGAAGCATGCTTTGGAACCTCAGGCATCCCTTCCTGCAATTCTTGGGCTATGACAAATTTGTTTCCAGTATGTCCCACTTGTAACAATTGTTCTGCTATAGCTTGTTCATCAATACAGAGTGGAGATTGGGAAGGAGAGTATACGTTAGCTTGTTTTTGTTGTTGTTCTCCTTCTATCCTCTGCCTCTTTGGGGATGGAAATGACTTAGGGTTTGGGTCTAATGGCCTTTTTCCCTTTGGATACAGGGTTTTCTCAGCTTGTGGCAAGACTGTACTATAACCTCTTCTTTGGTATACCATATATTTCCCTAGAGGAACATTTCTCATAGGAGATATCATGCTCATCATTGCTTTAGCTCTTTCTAGTTCTGTTTGTAAAATGTTAGCCCTTTTATGATTTAATGCCTGCATAATATCTTCAAACATATTCATTAAAGATTCCATCTTCTTAGTACAAGGTTGAAAATCCTTTAATGGGTCATACAACTTATCAAAGTGTTGCACAAAATCTAGGCTCTTCTTGTATGCCAGCCATTTTTCCTTCTTTATCTCCTACTCTATCAGATCAAATTCATTTCTTATTATATCCTCAAGGAAATTGAATTGGTGGTTCAATACTAGGCATTTTGTTTTCTCCTTGAACATGTCTTTAATGAAAGCTTCAGGATCGACACATCTTGATTCTGTAGTACTCAAATGATAAGGGGCCATATATGTATCTAGGTGTTTCCACCCTCCCTTTGTAATAATGAACTGATGAGTTGCTGTGATTGTGGGAAAAATAGTTCCTTTTCCTCTTCATGTTAATGCTTCCTCTTGCAAACCTCCAATTTGCCTTATTATTTCTGCCAACCCTAACTTGACAGGTACTTTGTAAGGTAATATATTTGGGATTCCCCTGAAACCATAAATTCTGAAAAACTGTTGACACTGGATAGAGAATAACATCTCCCTAATTATGCACTATTTTTAATTCCTGGCTATATTCTTTAGGCCTCAATAGTTGCAAAAGTGTCAAAGGCATTCTGGGATCATTAGTTAGCAATAATGCCCTAACTCTAGCAGTAAAACATCTATCAAAATTCATGTAACTTGCCTCTTTGTTATCCCATGACATGTCTGCATTCCACAACTATACTGACATATCCTCATCATCTTTGACCTTTGTCAATTCCATCTCATTTTCAAAATAATCTGCCCCTTTGAATAGAAACATGTGCATCAACAGGGAATACCATGTGAAATGCCTAGTCACCTTTTTTTGTCCTGGATGCCTATCAAACCTTCATGTATCAAGTCTACAAGATATGGAGCAAAATAAAAAATTATGGCCAAATGGGGATGCAAAATTTGTACCATCATGAACATATAGTGGATGGGCATTTCCTTTTCTTCTTCATCACCAAAAATCTGACATAGAGCTCTATATACTCCTCGGGCCTTTGGGGTAAAGTAATCCAATTTGAAAGGTTCCTTGGTATTTGGACCTACCATGATCAAATCGACAATTTTATTAAAATATTATTCTAAGGGCCCATTTCTCAAACAATCTTTCTGAGCTTGATACACTTCTGCAAATTCTTTGAAGTCAATTTTGTCCACAGGGGTTTCCTCATCACTCAATTTAAAGACTTTCCTAATTTTCTCTCCAGTTATGTTGACCATAATTTGTCTATCCTTAGCTTTGACTACCCTAGATATTTTGTCATATTTGTCAGCTATTTGCATAATTATGTCTATATCCATGAAAACCCCAGATACTACTAACTTGCCCACATCAAACTACCATACATTACTATTAGGAGCAAAAGTGTTTCTCTGGCTGAAAAGAACTCTAAACAATGCCAAACTAGTCATTCCTATATTTGCATCCCTAGCTCACTGTCCCAAATCATATAGACCTTCACCAACTTTTAAACGTGGACTCTTAGGGACTAGTTCTTTGATTTTTGTCGAATCATTTGTTGACCTAGTTAATTGCTACAATAGGTCATCACATACATTCTTGTCTTTATAATTTACGTGGCCCTTAAACTTTCTCCTAGGTGACATCTTGAATTTAGGGTCTTTATAATCTAGTGGTTCAATAAATTTTTGACAGAATCTAGCGACTGCAAGCCCTAATAAATCTTTAGATTTTAGAATTCAGAAAAAACTTGCATAAAAAATTTACCTGTTCTGCAAACAGCCTAGAAGTTAAAACGCGATCACTGTAGCCATGTTTCACTCCAGAAATTTGACAATTATGACAAGCAAGAGTTGGATGATTGATCACATAGCAATCCCATCACTTCTAAGTATTAAATTATTATGGTGGAAAACACACGTTTACCATTACTTCATCTAAGTTTAAACTCTAGCGGCTAATGGTTCAAAATTGCTAAAATAACTCCTTTGAAATATGTTTGTCGATCCTGACAAATTTTCTTCACATCCGTTGACTCACAAAAAATATTTTACAACATTCATATCCTTGGAAATGTGTCATCACAGCACAATCCCTCGAAGCTTATCCTTCAGGCACTTTCCATCTGAGGCTTTGCGCGCACCGTTAGATCTTCTTTAAGATGCTAACACTTTATCTTACTTAATGTTGATAGAGGGTCCCAACACTTAGGACACGCATCACAATAGTGCATTCCCTTGATGACTAAAGGTCAATTAATTTATTCTCTAGGCTTTACACCATCCATCCGATCTTGTATGATCTTTACTGCCTTTAACCAATCTTTATGACCCATTGTTTTGATCTACAGGGAGACGTGGCAACACCTCACAATGCCTTAATGGATAAAGTCACCTCATCTTTCATTAGAGGCTTTGCACTAGCCATCGGATCTTCCTTAACTTGTCATATCTTTATCCAACTAGCTTTATATTAACTACGGTCTTCAACTTGCTTGGACGAACACGCATCACATTGGTGCAATCCCTTAAAGATTATCCTTCAGTCATCTTCTCATTGTAGGTTAACGCCAGCTGTCAGATCTTTCTGGAGATGATGTGTATTTAATGAATCTTTAATTACCTCGCTGGACCCATTGGACACCACATGGCAGCACTACGCTTTCCCTTAATGGCTAAATTCACCGCATCTTTCAATAAAGGCTTTGCGCCAACCGTCAGATCAGATCTGGCATGTGCTTTATTTAACTTCATTTGTTCTTTCATGCTTGGGCCCACTAAGGACACGCATCACCACCGCACAATCCCTTCAAGTTAACTCACCCACATCTTTGATATGAAGGTAATGCGCGAGCCGTTGGATTTAAAAGTATCTACGAATATCCTTTTATCTGTATCTCTACTGTAGCTGGTCTTTCCAAAGACACATGACATCACGACGTGTTGCCTTAATGCTTAGATTTTAGTCATCTTCTTATTGTAGGATTGCATGAACCATTGGATTAAAACACATTAGCTCGACATATAATAGTTTAATAAAATTCTTGCAGACTTTGGACTTAGGAAATAATAAAGGACCACAGTGTTAGGAAATTTACAATCTGTTGAACGTGAACATCCTTTTAAAAGAACACATGCAAGATACATGACTTAAGTGGCAAAAAGTAACACAGAATTATAAACCACTTCGACACTTAGGGTTTTAGGACCAAACTTTACACTTTGAGACATGAAAACAAGGGTTTTTCAAGCATCCTTATAAGACTCTTTGCAAAAATAGACCAACGACTCATTGTTTAAAAAAAAAATCAAACAGACCTAACATGCCTGATACATAAATGCTTGTGAACCCTATCCTTCTTCCACCAATGCAAGGAGTGTGAATCTGAAAGAGGAGGATATCAAGTTTCTTAGTCACAAATTGAAAAATTAAAAGAAACAAAGAACTGATGGTGAAAACCACGTTGTGGCAGTATCAACTTCTAAAATAGTAAAAACAAAAGATGCATATCTGATGGTGAAAATATCCTAGGGGTGCCAAAAGATGAGATTCTTGATATCCTCCCTGAGCACTTTTAAGAAAGATCTTTAGTATTGATTGAACCAACACAACCAATTAATTTGGGAACAACAGAAGGTCCTCAATTTGTTCACCTAGCTCAATCATTATTAGAAGAAGAAAATATACAGTTTACTAAATTCCTCAAAGAGAATAAGGTCATCTTTTTGTGGTCTTATTATGATATTCCTAGACTAGATCATGAGTTAATAATGCATCACTTATCTATAGCTCCTAGAATTAAACCCGTCAAACAAAAACTAAGAAAGATGCACCCACATGTGGCATTATTAGTCAAAGCAGAGTTGGAAAAACTCTTAAAGGCTGGATTCATAAGAGTCATCACTTATGTAGGATGGATTTCTAATGTGGTACTAGTTTCTAAAATAGATAAGTCCATCGGGATTTGCACAGACTTTAGGGACTTAAACAAAGATTTTCCTAAAGATGATTTCCCTCTACCAAATATTGATATTATTATAGATCTCATAGTAGGATATCAAATTTATTCACTCATGGATGGATTCTCAGGTTATAACCAAATAAAGATTGCTCCCGAGGACCAAGAAAAGATATCATTTACATGCGCATGGGAAACATTTTGCTGGAACATCATACCATTTGGGCTAAAGAATGTTGGAGCTATGTATCAAAGAGCTATGACAACAATCTTCCATGACATGATACACAAAAACATGGAGGACTATGTGGACGATACATTAGCCAAGTCAAAAATAAGAACAACTCACATTGAAGACTTGAGAAAGATACTAGATCAAATGGAGCAATTTCAACTAAGACTCAATCCAAAGAAATGTGCATTTGGAGTCCAATCAGGGAAACTTTTAGGGTTTATTGTATCAGCTAAAGGAATTGAGGTGGACCCTAAAAAATTAAAAGCAATAATAGAAATTTCACCTCCTTGCAATATCATTCAAATGAGGACACTTCAAGGAAGACTTCAGTCCATCAGGAGATTCATGTCCCAACTAGCAGATAGAGCACAACCTTTCACAAAATTTATACATAAAGGTGTTACTTTCAAATGGGATGAGCATTGTAAAAATAATTTCAAAAAAATAAAAGACTACCTAGCTAATCCTCCTATTCTCATGGTGCCTATTCACGGAAAACCATTGCTACTCTATATCTCAACTACGACTACATTGCTTGGAGTATTGCTAGCCCGAGAGGATGAAAACAAAAAGGAAAGTTCAATTTATTATATTAGCAGGACCTTGGTGTTTTATGAACTCAACCACAGTATCATTGAAAAATCTTTCTTAGTGGTTGTTTTTGCATCCTAGAAGTTGAGACACTACATGCTCTCGCATACAATAAAAATTATAGAAAAAATTGACCCTCTCAAATACCTCTTGAATAAAACAACATTGACAGGAAGACTCAAAAAATGGTTCTAGATACTAAGTGAATTTGATATCAAGTATGTTGACAGAAGGGATATCAAAGGATAGGTGCTAGAAGATGAGTTAGTTGATTCACCATTACAAGATGATGCATCTTTGATTATAGAATTTCTAGATGAAACAATCATGCACTTAACTGAATATCCTTGGAAGATATATTTTGATGGTTCTTTCATGCAACAAGGATCTGGAGCAGGGGTACTATTTATCACTCCTCAAGGTTACAAGATACCTAAGGCATATAAATTGGTGTTTTCATGCACTAATTACATCTCATAATATGAAGCATTGGTGAACAGGATCAAGCTAGCTATGGAATGGAAAATCATAGAGTTACATGTGTATGGTGGCTCTCAACTCATTATTAATCAAGTGAATGGTGATTATCAGATGAAATATGAGAAGCTAATGCCTTACAAATAACTAATAGAAGATTTGAAAAAGTACTTTGTTTTCATCACATTCCAACAAATTCCAAGAATAGAAAACAAAGATGTTGATGCTATGGTTATGCTAGCATCCATGTTACAACTGGAGGAACACCAATTCCGCTATGATTTCTTGGTGGAAGAATTATCCTTTCCTGCCTTTGATACACCTAAATCTAATGTAATTTGTGCCTTAAACGCCCAAGACCAATCCCGATATGCCAAAATAACTGCTTATCATACTGATCAAAACTTACCTAATGGCCTATCTAGGAATAAAAAATGAGCTTTAATTAGGACATCATCGTGTTATGTCCTCATTACTATTAACTTATATAGATGAGGTCTTGACAGAACGCTTCTTAGGTGTTTACAACAAGAAGAGTCTGACCGTGCATTCAAAGAGGTTCGTGAAGGTGTATGTGGATCACACTCGAATGGATTTTCATTGGCTAAGCAAGTTTTAAGAGTTGGATACTATTGGCATACAATGGAAAAATATGTCGTGCAATTTTATAAAACATGTCACAAATGTCAAACACATAGAAACCTTATCCATGCTCCAACTAGAGAGCTTATACCTTTTATAACACATTGGCCATTTCAACAATGGGCCTTTGATCTTGTTGGATGGATTTATCCTAATTCTTCAAGTGGACACAAATACATCATTACGACCACTAAGTATTTCACTAAGTGGGTCAAGGCAATGCCGCTAATCAAAGCCACTGGAAAACAAGTTGTTATTTTCATCTTGAACTACATCATTTGTAGGTATGGGATACCCTATTTTATTGTAACAGACAATGGGGGTTAGTTCAAAAACCAAGATATCGAGGACCTTTGTACACAGTTTCACATCACTCAAAAATTTTCTTCAATCTATTATCCTCAAGGTAATGGAAAAGTTGAGGCTTCAAATAAGAACATCTTGAAAATATTACATAGAATTGTGAGTAAGTCTGGCAGAGACTGGTATTTGCAACTAAATCCGACATTATGGGCCTATAGAACAAGTATCTAAACACCAACAAGAGCCACACCATTTTCTCTAGTCTATGGAACAGAAGCAGTGCTACCAATTGAAGTAGAAATTCCTTCTTTGCAAGTATCTCTCCAAGGTCTTGTTACAAATGAACAATGCCGCGTTGATAGGGTTCATGCACTAGAACTACTAGATGAGCGTAGACAATAAGCGTTTGATCATCTCAAAGTGTACCAGAAAAGAATGTCAAAAAGGTATAACAAGAAAGTAAATCCACGATAATTTCAAGTGGGGGATCTCATTCTAAGAGAGAATCCTAAAAATCAACCAAATAGAGAACAAAAAGGCAAGTTTGAACTCAACTGGTTGGGACCTTTTGTTATAAAAACAACTTTTGGGACATGAGCTTATCAATTAGATACACCTAAGGGAGATGTCCTTCTTGATCCTATTAATACCCTATACTTGAAGTGGTTCTATGATTGACATCTGGCTGAAGGGCCTCTACAGTGGAAATAGTTCTCAGAAAATACCAAAAAAATTAGAAAATTGATCCTGAAGAAAGCCAAAAATAGTGGAAAAAGTCCTAAAAAAAAAAGAATTATTGGTGCAAACCTGGCAAACAGGCGCCTTGATACTAACAAAAAAAGAGAAAAAATAAAAAAGAACAAAAATTTTGAAAAATAGAAAAAGTAACTTGGCAAAAACCTAGTAAATAGGCGTCTTGGTAGCAAAAATAAAAATCTTTGCTGAGTGGTGAAAACCTGGAAAACAAGTGTCACTTGAACTCTATGCTCCATCTATCAATGCACTGTCAACACTAATATTTCATTATCACACCTGTACTATTGGTTGACTCTGAATTCCTCACAAATGTCTTATCCTTGCCTGGGATTTGTCTGCATTTGCATCGTAGGGATAGTCATTATTCACTGGGGACATCTCTGCTAGCATGTTTCGTCAGCATTTGCTAGGTTTTCCTATGTCCTTGTCTAGGAAGGTGTTAGGGATTTTTCTTGTATGAACCACAGTGCTTGAAATGACTACTTGAACACTATGCCTTCTAATACTGATACATGAAAGATTATACAACCTCAAAAGATAGATAGAAGCCTAGAATATCTGAACTCTGTAATATATTATCTCCTTTCCAAAATGTTCCAATATCAAAGACCCTTTACAATTATAACTCTTTTGCTATATATAGGTTTTAGACCATCTTGGAATCTTTTAAGGATGCAAAAAGCTTTGGATGGTCATAGAAAACCTAACCCTAAAGTTACAAGAGAGACAAAAGAAAGAGAGAGAAGAAGCGGTGAAAGGAACAGGTCAAAAAGATAGAAACAGATATTTCTTGTTCTTCTCTCGATCTGGCGACTGCAATCAGATTTGTAGATGGTAGCTGCTAGTATTTATGCTGAGTCTAGATAGTTGTGCTTTCCTACTCACCTACATTCTCCTTTTGTAATAACTGTCCCTCTTGTCTTGAACAGTGCAGTGCTAAGTGTTCACCTTATTCATCGTCCAGGATTTCTTCTTCTACCACAGGATTTTTTTTCTTTGGTGTAGTCATAACTTCTCAAGCCTTTACTTCGTCATCTGATGGCCACTTGAAGTCCTGAGTACTCTGTACCTGCACCTTTTGCCTATCCCATCTAGCATCAGTGATGTTTTTGACATCAAGTAGGAACTTGTTGATATTAGTCTCTGCTTTAAAGGCTTCATCCAATATTTTATTGAGTCCCTCTATATCAACCTTAGTTCCCAAGAGAAATGCCTCTTCACTAGGCATCTTGCTGTCAAACTCACTCTTCCAGGCATCTATAGCCTTTACTTGGTCATCATCTCCCCTCAAGGAAGGAATAAACCTATTGAAATCATTTGAAAAGAGGCTCAATTTAACCTCTATCTGGTTCAATTTTCCTTTGAAGAATGAGAGAGCAATATTGACTCTTTTGATCTCATCTTCAACTTCGGTGACTATTGGAGGAAAATCTAGTCTTATGGCTTGTAAAGATGACAATTTCTCAAATAAATTTTCCCTAGCAGACCACTTAGTGAAGTAAGGGTTTAGAATGGCAAGGTACCCCATTACCTCAGTATGCAATGCTAGCAATTCATTATATGTATTGACTACAACATCAGTTTTGTCTTTTAGAATCTCAATTCTATGTTGTAGTATGCCCTTCAATGCCTTCAAAGCAATTGCATTTTCCTTTTCTTCATCCGCTTTTTGTTCCACAGCCTCCTCTGACTTAGGCTTATCTTCAATCTGCATTGGTGGTGGTTGTGCAGGCACATATACTACCTCAGGCTTTGCCTCCAATTCATCTGTTAATGTGTTAATCATCTGATCTCGCTGGTACAGTTGTATGTGGCACATATCTCTGTCCTTAGACAGTGCACTTGTTTCTTCCAGCAAAGTACTATACCTCTCAGACAATTGTTTGGTCTTGTCTTCATTCAATTGAGCCCAGTGTGTCATAATTTGGGAGATTTCTAAGTCCCCTGTATTTTGTACAGACCACACCATTTGATTCCCCACCATATTTTCCTGAATATTTACTAACTGGGGCTTCTGGTCTTTTGGGCTTAGGCTCCACATTACAAAAGCCTGAGATTTTGGGCTATACCCAAATCCTTTTATCATGTCTCCTACCTGGACCTCACTAGCCATTTTCAGATCTGGCTACTTTCTGATTTGGTCTATAATGAAAGCAGATGCTAAATCCCATCCCTCAGCCAATAATATCCCACTTCCCAGCACCATCTTCCTGGCATCCTCTGGTGAAATGTCCTCATTTTTAGGATCATAATTTTGTAAGGCCATAAGAGCTTCATTTGTAATTGTTTCTTTCCCATCCACAATTAACTGGGATCTTATTTGCTCTGTTTTGTGCCATCTTAGGAAGTCTTTAAACTCCTCTATTTTTACAAAGTTGTCATCATCTAAGAATTTTTTCTGATGAAGCAATCTTTCATCAACACAGGCCCTGAGTGGTACCCCAACTTCATCTTCTAGGTCAGGTCGTTGCTTCTTGCCTTCCCTGATTTATTTTCTTAGGTTATGGTCATATAACCTAGTGCCAGGTACTAAGGCCTTAGCCTTGTCTTTTTTCTTACTTTGGCCCTCCATTGAAGGCTGCCCTAATTCCAATTTCTGCCTCTTTACAGCAGGCTCCTCTACATCATCAGGCTGGGTAGCAACTGTCAGATCTATAATGTGTCCTTCTGCTCCTTGCAATTGTGGAATCTCAGCCATTTCTTGCTCTGAGGCTTGTTGTGGTGAAGGATACATGGGAGGACATGCATAATCATTGTCATCACCACTATCATACTCTGATTTTGAGTGTTCAAGTGTTTGAGCACCTTTCTTGTCTAGGACTGTATCCAGTTGCTCTACGAGCACATAATAGTTGTCTATCATGGCTTTAATCCTATCAAAATATGGGAGATCAGGATAAAAACCCCCAAAGGACAACCCATTTCTCTTTATTTGCTTTTCCAGTTTCAACAACTCCTAGATTCTCAGTCTTCTCATGTGGATGTCATCTTCATCCAAGATATTCCTTGTTGCATCTTCTTCTATGCATTCACAGTGGACATTGGTATTAGGGATGGTAGGAGTTTACAATTTCCTAACCCCTGCCATGAAGCCCTCTGGGTCAATGTACCTATAAGGGGTTGCCCCCATTTTGTACTTCTCCAACCATTGACCCACTTCATCAATAGCATTCTTACCAATTGTAAAGTTGGAAACTTTGAATTGCCTAGGGGTTATAGTCCCCTTTTTGTGCGGTACAAAGTGCTCATTATCTGTTAACATCAACTGCCATATGAATTCCATTGCAGCTACTCTTGCAGGCACATGATATGGCAATAAATGAGGTGGGTGAATACACCCATATACCCTGATAATGGTGTAATTCTCCTCCAAGAAGAAATCACCCCAATTATGTCTTCCAGGCGAATTATCCGTATACTCACAGGGCCTAAGCAATTGTATAACCTTCAAAGGGACTCTAGTCCTGCTTGTCCCCAAACTTTGAACAATTGGATACACAATCCAATTCTGGAAAGCACAGTAGTCATAATCCCTAGAAGTGTAATTCCAAACCCTCACCCAAAACTAAATAGGATTTGGTGATGTTTGATAGAATCTTTGAGGAGTCAAATTATTGACATCCATGATCAAAAAATTTAAGTATAAAAGGAGGTGCATTAGGACTGAATAATGAAAAAATTTAGGCTCCTTCTCCTTGGGATTCTTTAGTCTCTTCTGGGTTGCAACAAAACCCTGATTAATTTCATCAATTATATGTTGTATGTAATCATAGTTGGTGCTTGAATACACCTCTTGAAAGTCTAGTACCATCATTAAGATGCCACCATTGATTTTCTCTGCATCTCCATCTATCCCTAGCACTCTACATAGGGCATAAGCATTATACTTAATGTAGAAGTGTAGATCCTTATAATAATATGGATGTGGCTCAGCCATAGGACCTAAGTAATTTTTCAATTCTTTTAACATATGTTTCTGCAATAAGCCCTTTGCAATAGCAGGCTTTGAACTATATCTCTTCTCCTGCTTTGTCATGTCAATTTTAGTAGACATAGTACTAAAATAAGCCAAAGACTTGCATGAATGAGTTCCTATTTAATATTAGCAGGGCAGTGCCATCATCCCTTTTGATGGTTTTTGTCAGGACATCATAGTGATTAGCTAGGTCTAAAAATAGGTCTACATCTAGGAAGACATTAGGAACAAGCAACCTAGCTAAACCACATGTCCAAGGGTTTGATACTGGAATGGGTTTATCAAAATTTTTATAGAAATAATTGAAAAGGGAGTAACCTGTTGTGCCTGGGGTCACAGCATCTCGAATGTTCTTGTACTCATCCAGGAGAACATTAGCATCGGCCTTCTTATTCTGCGTTGAACCAGGAAGGAGACGGAGAAACTCATCAAAGAAACTTGCTTTTCCTTTCTGTTCCTCTCCACTCCCTCCACTTGTTGAAGAAACACTCATAGCTCCACTCATCCTTGCAACACCCTGAATCTCCTTTTCCTAACCAATATTGAAAAAAATCTATTTCAGATATCAACTGACTGTTCTGTGCATAATTTTCTGCAATTTAGAACTCTTTGACAAATTTTGGAAACACTGCGATCTGAGCAAGATACCTCCTCTTTTTCTAAAAACTTAGCAACTTGGGCTCTAAAAACTAAAATCATGGTGAATGCAAATGAATGCACCATCAACTCCTTGTAGCCATCATTTAGAGTACACAGCTCATAATTCAGAAACATCAGTTCTGTCATTAATTTGACATGCTGTGAACTTGAACAAAAACATAGCCGTAGTTTCTGAGCTTGACAGGAAATCAAATTTTCAAAAATGAATCCTCGGAACAATCATATAACATTTAAAAGAGCTGAATTGTCACACTGTGATTCGTTATTTGTCTTACATCTCAGTTACTCTTTTTGCACAGTGATCAAAATACAAGCATGTGATTGGTTGCCGAGCGATTCATACTGTCACATTGAAAAAATAGCCGTCGCTTTTAGATTTTGTGATTAGGCGACTGTGCGACTGCATTAAGTCTCTTTGTCATGGGCTTCTGTCATTAACCATGGTTTCATCTCAAGATATGGCGACAATATAGTTTCTTACCTTTGGCTGACCCAAGTTACAATCTGGCGATCATGCGACCCAACTGAAATCATAGTCGCGCATAGTTAACAGTAACTCATCATTCATTCTGAGACCTTGCGACTAACCGTTACCCTTAACCTTCTCAGTTATCTCCCTGTTGCCAAATGCTTTTATTCTATTTCAAGACTATGCGACAATGCTTAGTCGCCCAATCGCGGGATATAAGTCCTGAGCTTTTAATTTTACCTTAACAATTTATAAGCGCCCCTTCTCCATTTCTGACAACTATGCGACATACCTAAATCGCTAAGTCGGGAGGAATTTTCCCCTGGGGCACTTTTCTTCTCAGACTTCGCGACCATCGTCAGATCCTCTTATTCCTTCATCCTACGGCCGTCGCTTAATCGCCATATGTTCATGCATGCCCTTAAATCTTTCTCAGACACCGCGACTGAAGGGAAAGTACTTAGTCTCGCTGTCACTGAATCCACTTTATGCTTCTGGCGAACATGCGATAATCTTCTCTCATCCATTTGCCTTATGAAAGATGTCACTCAATCATTGGTTCACTTACTACATACTGGAGAACTGAGTCATTATCTAGTTCTGGCGATATCCCGACTATACTTTACTGTAAACCTCAAACGGTTAGTCGCAAAGTCTTGGTTAAAATCTCTTAACCGCTATTCCATTTTGAGACCCCACGACTGAAGGCCTGACTTAACTGTTAGCTTTGGCTTGATTTGGCGATTACGCGACACAAATTAATCGCGAAGTCTGAAGACATTTTGATAACTGTTAAGAATTTTCCGTGATCACCCGACTAAGCAGTGGGTCCCTTCTTCATAAAGCCTTATGACATAACTATCTCGCGACTACCCAACATAAAGAAATCACTGATTCTCGTAACACTGAAGGAATATTTTGATTTTGAATGAGACCACACGACATAAAGGAAAACGCCAAGTCGGGAAGACAATTGGAATATTCGCTCGGGGTATCACGACAAGGCGATTTTAATTAAAACACATGCCCTAAGTGAATGGAAAAAGTAACATTGAAATAGAACGCCATGACCTAGGGTTTATTTTCATCGTTTAACACTTGGATAGCCTAGGGTTTTCAGGGTTTTTACAAATTGAGCCCGGTTTAGACTTGAAAACCTGAAAACTTGACATGGGTAAGGGCATAATGAACAAGAGATAACTGAATTAAGCACACCAGAATACAGAGAGCAGGACAAGGAACCAGGAGAACTGCCAAAACAGGAAATACAACCAACAGTGGCTCTGATGCGGATTGGCTAAACAAGGTTTATGACAAAGAACCATAGAAGCTCTGGTTTGTAGACCACCTTCCTAACGGAGCAAAACCCTAAAATAGAAAGGGAAATATGTACAGAATTTACAAACAAGGGACAACGAAAGGAGAATATAATACAAACTTACTTGTGTACCTTGAACCTTTACTCAAAGAAAGGCTTCAAAAACTGCCCATGCACAGGCAACTCAAAGAGATCTCCTTCCATATTTTTCAACAAATATGAGTCTTTGTCAAATTTTTCTGCAATAATGAATGGTCCTAGCCACAAAGACTCAAACTTCTTATGCTTGCCTTTATCTTTTTCCCTCACATTCCATTGGAGAACTAGATCATCAATTTGGAACTTCCTCTCAGTAGCCCTCCTGTCAAAAAGATATTTTATTTTTTGCTGTAGCTTCACATTTTCTCTCTGACTATTTCTCCTTATTTCATCCAATTCAATCAGTTGCATCATTCTATTTTGCATATTATCAGAGACATCTAAATATTCTTCTTGAATAAATTGGAAAATGGGCAATAAATTGTTAATAGGCAATCTCGTTTGTAAACCATACACCAACTCAAAAGGAGATTGACCAGTTGCCTTCTTAAGTGTTATCCTATCAGCCCAAAGAGCTAATCTCAATTTTGTATGCCAAGTCCTTTTGTTTTGTTCCAGAGTTCTTTTCAATATTTTCAATATGCTTTTATTGCTAGACTCAGCTTGTCCATTGGCCTGTGGATGATATGGGGATGAATATGATATTGTAATCCCATACTACCCACAGAAACTTGTCATTTCTTCTAATCTGAAACTCATAGCATTGTCCATTATTAATTTACTAGGCACTCCAAATCTGGTCAAAATATTTTCTAATAGGAATTCAGTAACCACCTTACTAGTTGCTTTCCTTATGGGGATAGCCTCAATCCATTTAGTAAAGTAATCTGTGGCAACTAAAATCCAACTATGCCTTGCACTAGACTTTTCTTGAAATTCACCAATAAAATCAATGCCCCATACTGCAAAAGGAGCCTCAGTACTTACTGGGTTAAGCAATAGAGCACCTGCAAATTTCAATTTATTGGAGAACCTCTGACACGGTTCACATTTCCTAACATGCATGTAAGTATCCTTGAACAGAGTAGGCCAATAATATCCTGCCCTCAAAATCTTATGGGCAGTGGTCTTAGCAGGAAAGTGACCTCTACACTGTTCTTCATGCATCTCAATTAGGACTTTCTCAGCTTGATGTTTGTCAAGGCATAGCAATAGAACACCACTCTTATCTTTTCAGAATAAATCTCCTTGAATCAAAACATATCTTTGAGCTTGCAATTTCAAACTTCTCTTTTGATTATCAGACAGATAATCAGGACACTTAGCACTTTTGAGAAAGAAAACAATATCAGTGTAATATGGTTGCCTCTCTATACTGGTAATGGCTTGGTCATTTGCTTCTGATTGATTTGATTGCACTAAATCTAGGTTCTCCACTGTCATAAGTTTGGCCAAGCCCTGACCTCTTACCAATTTGGTGATATTGATTTCCAGATTGAACTCTTGAATCCTTATAATCCACTTTCATCTCTTACCAGTGACCTCTGACTGTGTGAGAATATCTTTCACTGTTGAATGTGGAACATAGGCCTGCACCTTGGCACACACCAAGTAGGGCCTAAAAGACTTCACAGTCTTTACCAATGCATAGGCCTGCTTTTCCATTACTTCATAGTTAAGTTCTGCAGCTTGCAAGGATTTATTATAAAAGGCTATGGGATGTTCAAATCCTTGCTCATCTTTCTGAAGCAAAATTGTAGCAATTGTATGAAATGAAGCGAATAAAAATAGGGAAAAAGGCTTAGTGTAATCTGGTGATTTTAATACTAGAGTTTCCTGCACTGCCTTCTTTATCCTTTCAAAAGCTTGTTGAGCCTCGTCATCCCAAACAAACTTAGTATCCCTTTTTAACAACTTCACAATGGGCTTGACAATTTTAGCAAAATTGGCTACAAATCTTCTGACAAAATTAATCTTTCCTAAGAAAGATTGTACACCTTTTAAGTTTTTTGGAGCAACTACTTTCTGAATTACCTCCACTCTTTCAGGGTCTATTCTTACCCCTTCTCTGGACACTATATGTCCTAGCAATTTTCCCTCTTTAACTGCAAAGTGACACTTCTTAGGGTTTAATGAAACACCATATTCTAATGCTTTATTAAAAATTTTACCCAAATGATCACAATGATCATTAGCCCTCTTGGAATATGCAGATAAGTCATCTTGGTAAACAACCATGAATAAGTCAATAAACTCTTTGAAAGCAACATCCATGGCTCTCTGAAAAGCTGCACCTGCATTTATCAAACCAAAAGGCATTCTCATATAAACATATGTTCCCCAAGGAGTAGTAAATGCAGTCTTATATTGCTCTGACTCTTTGACTAGAACCTGGTTATAACCTGAAAAGCCATCCATCATTGACAGTAATTCACAACCAGTCACCTTATGCAACATTGCCTCCATGTTAGGCAATGCATAATTGTCTTTTAGTGAAGCAATATTTAGATTTCTGAAATCAACACATAACCTGATGTCACCATTTTTCTTTCTAACTGGCACTAGATTTGATACCCATGTTGAATGTCTAATAGGTTGGATTATCCCAGCATCTTTGAGTTTCATCAATTCCTGCTGCATTTTGGGAGCCAACAAGGGGTTAATGGGCCTTTGTTTCTGTCTAAATGGCTTGACATTTGATTTCAAAGGAATTTCATGTTGGAAAAGGTCCTCTCTATATGCCTTCAAGTCTTCATATGACCAAGCAAAAACATGCTTGTATTTTTTCAATAACTTGATCAGGTTTATCCTTACATGAGAGTCCAGACCTTTTCCTATATAAACTATCTCAGGACTATTTTCTGATCCTAAATTCACTTCTTCCAAATCCTCAACGTTAGCATTACTTATCTTTACTGAATCATTTTGCTGGATAATAAAAAATGCTTCAAGTTCAACCAAACCCCTAGGAATCTGATTAGAACTCAATTGAACAACTTCATTTCCAAAGATGTATTCCTTTCCATCGCCTGATTCTAATAAGGAACTGCAATCTATGCTCTGGTTTTCATACTGATCTAAACATTGCATGAACCTTAGAATATCTTGATCATCTTCGAACACTTGCCAGTTATATATGTTATCTGGGACAACTGGTCTTGTTTTAACTTCGAGTATTGATACTCCATATAGGGTCAAATCATCATTTTTCAAAGCAACATTTGCTAGAAAATCAGCCATAATATTCTTTGACCTTTCCAACCAGGTTATATTAAAAGCATCAAACATCTCAAGTTGATCCCAAATAGCATGTTTGTACATTTTCAATCTGTCATTTTTTACAGCATATTTGGATCTGACTTGTGCTACCACTAACTCAGAGTCACCATAAACCTTTAAACATTTTATACCATGTTTGATAGCAATTTCAAGTCCTAAAAATAAGGCCTCATATTCTGCAGTGTTATTAGTACACTAAAAAGCCAATAGAAATGAGTATTTAAAAGTTGTACCTGATGGGGATATCAATAATACTCTTGATCCTGATCCTTCTTTAGAGAAAGTACCATCAAAGTACATATTCCATATCCCATCTTCTTTCGAGATTAATTCCTTACCTAAAGAATCATCTCCTTGATCTTTGTACTCATCTTGTTGCATTCTGAAATTTTCCATGTCTATGTCAATGCAACAGTTCACATGAGTATCCTCATATTTTTCTATCATGTGGGGTGTTCGGCTCTCTCTCAAAACACTAACATTCTCTCCAGCAATATTGAAAGTAGCATATGACAAATCATTTTGTATACTTCCTCCCATTGAGGCACTCCATTTTCTTGATAATAACATACCATAATGAGGTGGTATATCAACTACAAGAACATTCATAGTCATTACTACATCAGGGAAAACTGCCAATCTATAAGGCATGGCTTCAATGGTACCAATTATAGGGACTTCTCTGGAATCCGTAGCTCTACATCTCCCATGAGGTGTGTCAACTTGTAGGCCCATTGCCTTCATGATTTCAACTGGCATAACTGTATTAGAAGCTCCTGAATCATTCATACAATTCTTGAGCATTTTATCATTAATTATCAATGAGAGGAAAAATGGGTCCACCACCTTTGGAGAAGAAGTTGCATTTAAGAATATTTGGGGAATCTCAGATGTTAACATCTCATCCTCATTTCCCTTGACTGGTGGCATCTCAGATACATCCACTGGGTTTTGAAATGTTATTGTAGGTACACTGTTTAATAATGACATCACCTTTTCCTTATGTTCCTTGATCCTCATCATTTCTAGAAATGGTACCTTAACTGTCATCTGAGACAAACATTGACCCATGTCAACCGAAGTGTAACAAATATCCGAATGTTTTGACTTATCAATGATATCTTCATTATCTTCATTGTGTTTCTTTTGAAATGGTTCTTTCAACCTTTTATTTTCTGTCTTTTGAATAGGAACAATCTTTTCTTGACCCTTTTCATCTTGTATAGCATTTGGCTCTACAACTTTTGTGATGATCTTGACCTTATGTTTATTTACATTTTCTCTAGGTTCTTCTTTCTTCTGAACATACTGAGGGCCTGGTTTATTGTCCTTTATGAAAACACCTAAAGGCTGGCTACTAGTTCCTCCTACCACCCTATTTCTTAAATGGTGATTGCTTCTAGCTTTATTCACTAACTTAGCAGTAATTCTAGCCTTCTCTTCATCTGAAGCTTTTCTTATGAGTGGAACTTCTTGGCTATTTTGAGCATAGCATCTAATATTATCATTAGTTTCATCCACTTTACTGTCAGATAAGATCTGTTGATGGTGATTCTCAACCCTTCTTTGTGAAACATAGAAATCATGATTTTCCTCATCACTATTTGAATTAGTATCATGGCATGAATAAGTGTTAGTCATACTATGATCACACTGTTCCCCTTCATCATTTTCTTGTTCCTCATTTGCTTTTAGATCCAAGGAAATGACACAAAAATCAGGATTATGAGGGGCATCA
>MU225655.1:744700-755302 GCA_018584345.1 Thuja plicata | reverse complement strand
ATGGGTGGAGTAACCCATGTGATCTAATTTGGAGTTATCTCTTTGAAGATAAATGAGTATTTAATTCATTTATTTAATAATTATTTTCAACATGTGAGATAATTGAATTCTTTTTAATTAAGAATTGTCTTATTTGATGAAATTAAATTAATTTAATTGGAAGAGTTTAATTAGTAAGTTTAAATATTTGAATCTAAACTATAGGAAATTGAGTTTAATTAATCAATTAAAGCTATTTAATTAAATAAAATTAATTATTTAATTAATTTTGGGAATTTGATTAGATGATTTGGGGAATGAATTTAGAGGAAAATAGATGATTAATTAATGATTAAAAAAACCATTAATTAATAGATGAAAATTAGTGTTTTTAATGTAAAGTCGCAAGCCTGTCCATTTTAGGGTGTCTACAGTTTCAAACTAGGGGCATATAAACAATTATCAATTTTCTTTGACTGATTATCAATTGTTGATTGTTATGTCTTCTGAGTTACTCCATGATGTCTATTCAAAGACAAAAAGTCGCAAGGGCAGGGGGTATAATATTTTCTTAGTTTTTTGTGTATGGTGATTGTTTCAAATGATCCTATATATTTCACCTAACTTGGATGTTTATGGTAAGAGCTTCCAACATGAGTGGATAGCCGCATATATCTCGATCCTAGTTCTATGTAAACTACAGTGAGGTTGAACCAATTTCCTTGTCTGTTTCTAATCAAACTCTAAGTAAGGTGTACGACACATTATGTACCCAAGGATATGAATATTGAAGGTCATTGCGGGTTACATATCTTACATTACATACGAAAAGAAGATTATTCTTAAAGAAAAAGGAGATAACTAACAAGTCATCATGGACCCTATGCCTTGATGCTTAGGTTTATTTTTGACATTGCATCCAATAAACATAGTATTCATACTTGCATGATACTTTCTGGGCATTAGTGACAGTTGTACTATTTGATGATGTTTGTTACACAAATGAACTATGATGATAAAATGCTAAAATGTACACAAATCAGTGACACTCCTTGAAGTGTGCATTTAGATGCATTTAAGATTTCATGATTCATTTTTAAAAATAGCATAAGAGTTTGAGCTCAAAATGATTTTCTGGTTCACTCAAAATCCAAGTTTGATTACTTAATCTATGTTACTGATATATTCATGTCATTGCATATCCATGGCATTCATAATGGGAAAGAGAAAATACAAAAATAAAGCATTCAAGCATTTCTTTTTACATCCTAAGTGCACCCATACATATATTTGCATAAAGAAAATCTCAAAAACATACATCTGCATATTCATCTAGAATCGTTCAAACACATCTATATATCAATAATAACCAAAGAGCATAAAGGTGTCATCACGTGAATCTATTCTAAATCATCAAAGACCAAGTACATAATCACAATGTGCATCAATCTAAAACATCTATCTATAAAGAGAACCAATGAGCATATCAGAATCTGAAACAACTATCTCAGATATATATCAGTGAATATCATATCAAAATTGTGGAACTATCTACAACAAGTATCAGTGTGATCATGATAAAACATATACATATGTATCAAATGTATGCAGTATAATGGATGGTCACAGAAGGATCAATATACAAAAAATCTCAAATATCATAACAAATCATGTCTAATTACCACCCTCTCCCTGATCTGGGGGAGGAGGAGGTGGTGCATCAGCTCGAGGATGATGAGCTGGTGGAGGCATAGCTCCCTCTGACTGCTGAGAAACAATAGAATACAGAGGAGCTCTCTAAGGCTATGGAACTGTAACGCAATACAAAGCAAAATAATATGCCACTCTCTGCCCCTGATGTATAGCTCTGTGGGCATGTATGTCTCGCTCTTCTCTGAGCCTATCACCTTGCTGATCTCTCTCAGATCTAAATCTCTCAATCTGTCTATCTCTATCAGCCAACAAGGTCTCCAAAGTGGTAGTCCTGGCTACAAGCTTCTCTCATTCTCTCTGGCACTGTGATAAAGGATCTTCATCCCTGCCAATATCTATGCTTGTACCTCTAGGAGGATCATGTCTAGAAGGTCCCCCTCCTCCACTCGACACCTGTTCTAAAGGTCTCTACTACTACTGCCTGGTCAGTAAAGGGCCTGGATCCATACGTGGAGGCATGAATTTGAACCTAGTTTGCCTGCCCTCCCCACTGCTACCCACTCCACCACCACCCTTGTCATCTCCACCATCTCCCCTATTATCGTGGCCATGTCTCTAACCTCTATCCTGGGGAGGACGCCTGCCATCTCTACCACCTCCTCTCCCATCACTACCACCCCCACCTCTCCCATCTCTCATGGCTCCTCATCTGTCTCTCATGGGTCCATCATCTGCAGGATCACAATCTAAGGCATCCTCTATGCGAGGTGCTACCTCATCCAGTGTTGTGAACCGAGGAAACAAAAACTGTAATAGATGTGAAAGATAGACATCAGTGCACCCAACATCTGCAACATCAGGAAGAAAATCCTATCCAACTACAACCATCTGGCTAATATCAATCTTTGCAGTCTCGTACGCCAAATAGGCTCCCCACTATGGCTCCTCATCATGGATCTGAGTGTAAGCAGTCAAATCCTGAGACATGCCAGGAATTTGATCATACTGCCTAATGACATGAGTAACAATAAATCTCTCAACAATGTATCGTGTCTAACCAATCAAATATCTGCTTTAGAAGAAATAAGGCATTTTTTGCCTATCTGAGGTCAACTCCTTACAATCTAAATAGGGTCTCCACTCGACCACAGTGATTTCATCAAACACTGGTCGCCAGTATTCCAACCTACCCATATGGGGCTACTGGATGAAACCTGAATACATGTAGACATACGACTCCTCCGGCACTCTCTATCTATCAACAATCGACCATTTCACTAGGATGTGCTCCCAGGCCCAGATCTGTAATATCAAGATCCCCACAGTCATACTCATTGACAATTTCATGTAACTCCCTATACATATGTGCCAATATACAACTCCCCCAGCCAAATCTACATGAAGAGACGGCCATATGGTCTAACGTGTCTACCCAGCCACACATAAATCCATGTTGTCCTTTATCAGGCATCAGAATACCTCCAATCAACCCATCAAGATATACAGGTAATCGATCATAGTGATCGCACATATAGTCCCAAGTTAGATATCACATAGACTATGGATGGATCTGCAAAGTACCTCTGTGCAAATGCAATCGCTATGGCAGAGCGTGACTCAAACCGAACCTCTCGACCCATCACAAGAATGCACATAATATGCCACACATCCTCTAGAGTGAGTGTCATCTTGACAGTCAGGAGATGGAAGGTGTTGTGCTCTGAATTCCATCTCTTGGAAAGAGCAATCAACAACCCTTGATTTACCCTAATATTAGGTAAATCTATCAATGAGGTCAATCCAAGACGTCCTATGATTTGAAGCTCAACATCTGTCAACAAATGGGATAAAGCAAGGACTTGTGCAGGACTCGGTCCTCGAAAAGACACAACCTAAAAATCAATCTGTCAAAGAACACAATTACAGGTTTACATCAGTATCCTAGCTAAGGCAACTATGCAAAAAATCTAACACTTAAGTCTTTTTGGCATTCACAAAGAGGAAAAACAGTCAAAATTTGGAAAAACTAACTCCTTATACTGAAAATGATACTATTTTTCCCGGGTGCGATCTTGCATACTAGATGCGATACACAATTTACCAGATGTGATGGGAAATCCAGGAAACAATCTTGTTTTAATAGGATGCGACATGGGATACCACGTGCGATCCTATTTTCATAGGATGTGACACAATTCAAAGGATGACATAAAATTACAAGAAATGATGCTATAACTCCTAACAAGATGCGATCCTTATTTAACAAGATGTGATCCAGAATTCTGCAAGAAAATTGGATGCGATGCGGGATTAACTAGATGCAATCTAGGACACAGGATGTGACTTGAAATTAAAACGCTCCTAACTATTGCAAAATACGAAAAAAAATGAAAAATAGAAAGCATAAAAAGGTAGGTATCAATGTACTCACCGACTATGCATAATGGGTCGGGCACTGGTAACAATGTGCTAGCTTGAATCAATGTCTCTCCATGGGGACCATCATCTTCTCCCTAGAGCTCAGGATTTACTATGGATGAAAGTGAAAATGAATGAGTAAAAAGCAATTTTTGAGACTTATATTGACCTTTTTGAGCTATCTAGAAGCTCTGAAACTCTTCCCAGACTACCAAAATTCAATTTTGTTCTTCTCAGATCTATCGGTAATGAAATCAAACACATGGACGATGTTTTCAACAACACAATAAATATTTTGTGATAGTCTCCCAAAAATGCAAAATTGCTCTATATGTTCATAAAATGATTCACAAGCTTTACACAATCAGTTTTCCGGGTTTTATATCAATAAATTCCACATCATTCATCCAAATCTTGGTCATACATCATTTGATCAAACTCAAAATTTACATTTTCAAGTAGTCAACTTGTTAAAATTATATTTTCTCTCAACACACTTTCGCTTTATTGCATCTTCTAATTGATTCTTTCTTGATCCAATCGATCTATTCCATTGATCTATCATTCTACAAAAGGATTTTATTCTATTTTCCTTCAATTTTGTTCCCGAGGGGGCATGATCAGACTTAAAATCAATCAAATTCTTGCTCAAAAAAGAAAAAAAATTATCTTCATCATCAAAAGACTAGGGGCATGACAGTTTCCTTCAATCAAGTTGGGACTGTTGGATAGAAGGTAAACAAGCCGAATATCTATGCCTACAATCTCTTAGATCTTTATCAAGCTCTTAACACCTTTGTACTGACCTTTGTTTGATCAATTTCAGAATTCGTACCTTCAAATTTTTATTTTATCGACCTTTGTTCGATCAAGTTCAAAGTTGATACTATCAATCTTAGTTCAATCAAGTTCGAGACTGATCTTATTATCCATTTCGTTCAATCAAGTGTGAAATTCTCAAACATTCTGAAGTCAACGTCAGACATTCTTTGAATCAATGCGTTGTTCACACATCAATTCAAAGAGGGCCAAATGTAACCACTCTAATTTGGTCTACTCTAACCAGAGACCCTATTTTCCCTAAGTGTGATCATACCCCTAATTATGTCAAGATAATTGCTCAAATGTTGGTATAATTCATTAAAATAAATTTAATCTCTTAAAAATCAAAGTGATTTCATCACTAACCCACATTAATTACATTGGCCTATTTAAATCAAATCAAAATAATTAAATACTTGGCTAAAGTAATTAATTAAAAGGAATTAAATAAAGTTTCTAATTATAACTCATCACTTGCACATGGAAAGTCAATCCATAAAACAATGAGAGTTCACTCACATGGACCACTCACATGGATCACCAAAGATTCAATCTCCACCTCTCTTCACAAATCAATCTCAACCACCCATCTCTCAAATTATTATATAAAAGGATTGAATTTTAAGCTCAATTGGCTCCAATTCTTAGAATTTCAATTATACTCTTATGCTACTCTAATTTATAGAAATCTAAATGCATTCTTAGTTTATAATTTCACATAGATAATTGCATAATCCTCTTTGGTGCTCTAAAATAAACTTTGCATTGCAATTTAGCTTGATTTCTCATTGAATCTTCCATTCTAAGCTTGTATATGTCACTGATTTATGCATAATCTGAGGGCAATTATAATATTTTGCACACTCTTCTTAGATATGAAGCAATATGTCAGTTTTGGTGGTTTCCTTATGCTTTTTTTTCAATCTTTCAAGTTTTAACCATTAATATAATGACATATTGAAGTGTTGTGTTGTAGCTTGCAAGTACAATATTTACACACACAATGGTATCTAGTGCATTAAAAATCCTTTTAATGCAATTGTAGAGAAACATTGAAGCTACCCTATTTGAGAAACAATATCAAATTCATTGGTTTTATGTGAGGTCCACGAAAAAGAAAAGGAAAACATCTAAAGCGGGGGCGAATTTGCAACAAACTGAAGAAGCTTAGCTCTTATCTATAAAATTTGTTGTTTTGCCATGCTACTGTCGAGGATAAATATTTTGATTAAATTTCATATTATGTTTTTGTTTCGTACATTAATTTGCAATGATTTCTATTTGAGGATAGACTAATATGAAATATCCATGAGAGTATATCCGTAAAAATAGGAGGACTAAAAACAAAAGAAATCATGTCAAACAAAACTCCATTTCGTAGTTTAGGGTAATTCTTAACATTATATTTGATACTAAGATTTGTATTGTGAAAGGTATTGTAGTACAAATCTTAAAGCTATAAATCATTTTGTATAAAAGTATAGAATAATTTATTAAAATTATATGTATATTTTTTCCAATCTTATGTAAAAAATAATTTAACTTATGAAAATTATTTTGAAAATCTTAAAGCTATAAATAATTTTGTATAGAAGTATAGAACAATTCACTAAAATTATATGTGTATTTTTTCCAATCTCAAGTGAAAAATAATTTAACTTATAAAAATTATTTGGAAAGCTTTTATGGGAATTCTTCACCCTATTAAAAATTTGATATATAGGAACTATTCAAGCACCTAATATCCAAGAAAATAATACTAACATGCCTAAATATATAATGTATTTAATTGAAATCAATGATGTTAGTTTCTTTTCAAAATTTACTATAGTATAATTTAAAAATAAATAAATTAATATACAATATAAAATATTAAATAAATTTATTTTAAGTTTTTACTCTTTTTAAGAAAAATGGTAAATATACGCATTAAATTATCTTGACTAAGTCTGAGTTTGAGGAACTTTGACCATGAAGTTCCAAGTTCGGTGAACTTCAATACATGATTTAAAATTTGTTGAAATTCGTCTTATTACGCCGAGAGGCGTATCTACAATGACAGCCAGCAGCCAACAGTCCGTGTCCAACTTTTAAATTCAGCTATTATCTCTGCCATTTTCTCCACAATTTCTATGTTGAAAAACTAACTTCTCAGCAAACTTTTTGTTCAATAAATACAAACCTTTTGTTCAATAAATAATCTCGTAAAAAACTCCCAATCATCTCGTGTTGATCGGCCAGTTAATTACAACTGAGTAATGAATTTCAGTTAGGTAATTAAATTAAATTTAATATAACCGTTACAAATAAACCGGGACAAATTGCATATATATTCTTCCCATAGGCAACTTTCTCTACAAGTAAACTGAGCATATGCAACCAGCCCACGTTCTTTAGATTATGCAGGTTGGCAATTTTTTTAACTGTTTTATATATTCATTTCCGTATGGTTGGCAATTTTTTAACTGAGTAAATTATTTTATATATTCTTTTCCGTTTCTTTCAAGCGAGTTGTATTTTATATCTGATAACAATGAGGTTAAGATAGATGTTTTTGTTTCGCTTCATTTCTTGGTAAATAGAGAAGTAATTAATAAGAAATTACAGAGAAAAAAAAAAGAAAGGTTCAATATAATTCAAAACATTCTCTGTTTTTTTATTATTTTACCATTTCACTTCTTACCAAATTATTTAAGATATCTTTCCACAAATTCTATATAGATTATGTCCAGTTTATAATTTATCTTTCTTTATAAATATTATTATTTTTTATACTTATAAACTTCAGTAATCAAAAACATCTCCTTAATTTTTGCTGAGAAATGAAAATCATAGCCATTAAATCAGTTTTTTTTATTTCTTTTCTTTATATTTTATTTGTATGAGTTTTGCTCTTTTGGTTGGAAATCGCGGAGAGGTTTTGATTGTCCGTCTGTAAATTTGGTTTAAAATAGCATTTTAAATCCCATTTGTGCACAGACTTGAGATCTCATTGAGATTTGAAGATTCGTATGCAATTTGTCTTTAAAAATTCCATCTGTCGTAAAAAATAATTTCAAGAGTTGTCCATTAAATTTGTGGGATTCAATATAATTTAATACATACTCTATTTTTTTATTATTTTACCATTTCACTTCTTACTCTGTTTTCTTTATTTTCACGGAAAGGGTTTGCAACCTTACAAAGAATAAATATTTCAATTTGTAGCTGTCATATCATGCCTATAGGGGAGCTGCAACATATGATTGTTGTTTTTTCAATGTTTGCAGCCATTCTTGAAATACATTTAGCCTACGGTACACATAGCAGATAGTATTGTTGCTTGAGGCTCCCCAACATTTGCATATGTTGCTCAAAATGTTTTCTACTACTTCCAAAAGCATCCTTCACTCTTTTAACCACAACAACAGAGGAATCCTCAAGAGCAGCTCTGTACGCACTCCCAAAGCTGTCTTTGCCCAGCATCTGCTGAGAAATGCTACAACTATAGGAGGAATATGCCAATTTCTCTTTATAAAAAATATTTGCACCCTTTCCCTCCGCCACATTTCTGCAGTATCTCCTACAATAATATTATCATAGATTTACTTTGGATTATATTATTTTACCTTATTAAATCAAAAAGCTATGATATTATATTATATTTTATAAGGTGTATATCTGAACTTTTATTTTATCTCAAAAGAAGAATTTTTAAGTAAAGATTCAATAGATAATATAGATTATATATATCAATTATCAGAAGTATGTATCAATTGCTTTATAGGTGATTTTATTAGATCTTGATTTTTTAATATTACTTTGGATTATATTATCATAGCTTATTAAATAAAAAAGCTATGATATTATATTATATTTTATAAGAAGGCGTATATCTGAACTTTTATTTTATCTATAAATTATTGTGTTTTACAGCACACGCAGGAGATATGTACATCAAGAGTCCGTCTTTTCAAAAGAGGAATTACAAGTAGTTTTTTAATGAAAAAAGTTTAATAAATTTTTCGTTAACAAACTTTAATAAATAATAATTAGAACATAAGGTCCTTCCTTTTTGATTATTCATTCTATTCATCACTATAAATTGTAAATTCCATTTTCATTTTTGCCAAATTGATAAAGATTGTAAATTAAATTTTGTTTTTACAAATACATCAGTTATTTCTATAAAATTAAATTGTGTTTTTGGCAAATGAGTTGTTTATATAGAAAATCTCAGAATCTCACTATGTAATTTCATTTTTTAAACTACCCATTACAATTAGTTTTTCAACGATTATTAAATTTTATCAATTAATAGTTTTATTAACTACACTTATAAATTTATATTTGGCTAATTAACATTAATGAGTTGTTTATATAGTCAATTCCAAAATCTAGACTATGTAATTTCATTTTTAAAACGACCCATTACATTTTTTTCAATGATTATTAAATTTTATGAACTAATAGTTTTATTTCTACACATATAAATTTATAATTCATATTATATTGTTTTCTTCCTATTTCTAGGTATCCAATATATTGCAGATACAACACATTTCACTGCTATACAAGGCATTCTCCAGGTACTTTGAATGGATCCACTATTTTCAATAATAATTTGATCTATACGGTTAATATGTTTTCGCTTTCTTACATTATTGTATTTGTCTTTTTAATGAATTGAACCTAAATTATAAACGCTTGATATTATGCATGATAAAATTTTTAATTACATTCATTGTTTAGATATAAAATTGGTTATCTTTTTTGTGGTTATGTATTGCATGAATATCTAATATTCATTTATTTTCATTTATAAAATTGATGTTATACATGCTATAATTTCAAAAAATTACATTCATTGTTTAGATATCAAATGGACTTGCATTGCAATGAACCAAACTTCATCATACAAATTTCAGATACATATGATACTGTAAATGGGCCGCCTCCACCAAGCCCTACCGTTTCTGTAGCTTCAAGCGATTACATAGAAACACCTATTGAAAATGTAATGAAAAAGATTTATGGCCATTTCACAGAGATAGTAAATGATGTTGAGAACATATCACAACAGATAGAATTTGTTGACGATACTGATGTCCACATATCCAAAGAAATGGCAACCTTCATATGGAAAGCAGCTTGCAAAATATGAAGCTTTGAAGTATTTCTAACAGAGTTGTTTTACGACAAGCAGTTCAATTTAGAAAACTCAAAAGTTATACGTGACGATTTCATACGTCACCTGAACAACTGAAAATGTAAGTTTGTTTTTTGTCTACATGTTGCAAATAGCTCAAATAAATAATCAATTTCAAACATATGTAACCTTATCTATGAAAAAATATATATTTATATTATGGGTCACTTTTGTGTATTAGTATTGTAATATCTGTTTACAAGTAAATTTTTACTCCATAAGTAAATATATATTGGCTAAATAAGTAAATATCTATTGGATAAATAAATACACACGATTAGAATTAAAATACTGTAGACACCCAAAAATGGACAGGCTTGCGATGTTACATTAAAAACACTAATTTTCATCTATTAATTAATGGTTTTTTTAATCATCTATTTTCTTCTAAATTCATTCCCTAAATCATCTAATAAGATTCCCAAAATTAATTAAATAATTAATTTTATTTAATTAATTAGCTTTAATTGATTAATTACTATTAATTAATTAATTAAACTCAATTTCCTATAGTTTAAATTCAAATATTTAAACTTACTAAT
>MU225655.1:684751-696495 GCA_018584345.1 Thuja plicata | reverse complement strand
ATATGTTATATTATTATTAATCATATGAAATTTAATATTCAATATTAAATTATTATATTATTCTTAATTAATAATTGATTGATGAAACATTATAAGATTGATCAAATTATAATTAATGGGAAGAGGCTTGTCTTTTCTTATAAATAATAATGAATAGACATGTCCCATTCATGGGACATGTCTCTCCTAGCCTCATTCCCAATACAAATGAAAGAGAGATTGTTGTATTTGGAAAACACATACAACATAGAGTGCTATTACATTTGCAGCTATCCTAAAACTTAACAATGAAATCTACCAAATTTTGCTTCGCCAAATTCAACTACACAAAGCTGGTGCAATCTTCAAGGGTTGTGCAAATAATTTTCATATCCCAATGAACATCATCAAAACAAACAATGTGCATCAAAGATAGAAGTGAAGCATCCACATAATGACTCAGATCCAACCTTACACTACGCTTAGGAATCACCTGAGAACAAAAGGTATGAGCAAGACGATTCCACCATAACACTATTATCAATCGCATTTATCTAAGTACTTGAAAACAAATCTACTCTAAGTGAGGGAACAAAGAGTACATGGAAGCACCAAGATATATCAAGAAATCACCAAACTTTAATGACAACTCTATTATCTCAGTAGCTCTTAAGTAACAATCTCCAAATTTCGTTCTTACAAATGAGAAGTGAGGCCTTTATATAGGTCTCAAATTACACTGAGTGGCCCAGATTGAAACAAAACCGATGGCCCAGATTGTGCTACCTTAGCCCTAATTAGGGTTAGGGCAAAGAAAGAGAATCTATAATTAATAAGAGAGTCCACATGGACCAATCAGAAAGAAGCCACTCTCTTAGTGGGGTAATAAATGTCCACTATGTTAGTCCATTCCGTAGGAGGGGCGGAATAAATGCCCATTGTGCATTAAATGCTTCTTTGCCTAGAATAACCTATGCTTGATTTTGTTCCTTGAATGCTCAGAATCTGGATAGCACTGTCTCCAACTCATCTATGCTAACACTTGGTGCCTATTCTCGCTTGTACTCCAGAACGGTCAATTCGCGTTCACACTTGCTCAAACTGTTCTCCCAATTCGACATTTTGAGTCTTGGGCCGTGTGCATGGCATTCGAGAATATGGAAAAGTTCTCAAAGTCATCCTTCGAGAAGAAACTTAATCGAAAGAACTCCAGTTTGCTTCTTAGGTTACATACAGTTAAATCATTCTTGGCTAACCTTTGCGTCAATAAGACTAAAACTGTGTTGGAGATTCTTTTCTGAATATTTCCGACCACCTTTCTAAATGAGCGGATTCCTCATTGAAATTTTCAAACATTTCCTTTGCCATGATTATTGCGCTATACCAACGGGTGTAATCATTTTTTTCTCCTTCCTTTATCACTCCACCATTGGTCAGCGTCTACCTGGGAGTTTCCATTAAGGCTTGTAGGTGTGAAATTACTTCATCTTTATATAGCCGCTCATCATCCCACAACTCATCTATGCATTGTAGCCTAGAAAGGATAGTTAATGCCTTTTCATATATTTGTACCAAGTCTTCAACAAATTTATATTCCTGTTTCTGGATATCCTCCATCCAAGCCTTTGCACTTTGGGAAATTTGTCTCATTTTCTCAATACCTTCCACTAACTCAACTGGAAGAACTGTAAGAGGAACAAAGGCCCGCCTTTCTTCCCTTACTGGATGGGATAAGTTTTTCAAATATTCGCACAAAGCCCTGTTCTCACTTTTCACCTTTTGGTATTTTTCCTCCAACTTCCTCATCTTCTCCTTTATTGCTTGGACAAAGTCATCAAACTCTTTGATTAACTTCTCCCTAGAGGCATGTCCTAAATCTAATTATGTTACATTGTACTCGTCTGGAGCAATTTGTTCCCTAGTTTTGTCGATTGTAGGTACTGCAATCTGCAGAGTCCTAGATCCAGATTCACCCCTGATGAACTTTGCAAACTTTTTCGCCTTGCCCCTCTCTTTTGGCCTGTTGACTTGGTTCAAGATTTCTTGTAATTCCAATGCAGGGTCAATTTCCTCTTCACGAATCCTCTGCAACCTTTACCCTAATCAATCTGGAATGGCAACACGTTGATCATGGACTGACAATTGTTCCTGCCCTTGCGTCATTACTTCATTAATTTCTTCCTCGGCGATGGGACTTTCTGCTGTTGCAATAGTGTAATGTCCCCATTTTTCTTGGGCATCAGAGTTTGAGGGATTAGCCTATTATTGTCTCTCGTAGGCTAAATATTTTGGATAGAGGGTCTTCTGAGGTAGAGGCTTGGTTAATGGAGGTTCTTATCTTCTCCAAAATTTCATATGTTACAGTTTGGTCTTCGTTTGGCTCAGATTGGACTTCGTTTGGGCTCAGTTTCATATACTTACTATTAATAGTAAGTCTAAGGTTGATCGAGAAGGACACTTTCTATTTTTGGAAAGCGAATTTGGTCACGTGGGGAAATATTAGGTGTGACTCCTCTTTCAGACGACATACTTAAAGGATAAGTAATTTGGGAGTTATTATTATTTTAGTGGCCAAATTATTATTTAATCATTAAATGGCTTATTATAAAGTTATAATTTAACTTTATAATTTCACTTAAGTTGAGGGTTGAGCCATCATTGGAAGGGGCCATTTATCCAATTAATTTATTGAAGACTAAGCCAAAGTATTGGAGTAAATGAATTATTAAAAGGAAAAGTATATCTATTTATCCCACATTGGCTGGAAAAGTGTGTGAATTATCCCACAAAAGTTATAAAAGACTCACATGCGTTCTTTTTCATTATTCATGACTTGTGCATTTGCTTTGTTTGTGTGGAGAAGAAATTGAAACAAGGGTTTTAGATTTTGAGCTTGAAGAATTGTGAATTCTTCCAAGTTATTGTTGCCCAAATTTGTATTCATTCATTTGGCTGTTTGATTGGACCTAATTACTAGGTGAAGTGCTACATTAACCTAGTTTGCATTATTAATGATCTAATTAAGATTTGTGTTCATTTGAAGCTAATTTGCAAATACATGGAAAAGAAGGATATGATTCAAAATGATACATATATATACAGATTTTTGAACATGAAAGAAATGTGCAGAAAAGAAAACCTAACATTTCTCTAGGCTCACACAGGCCGTGAGCATGGCCAGCCTCTACATGTGTAGGCCTATTTACATACAGATATAAAAAGCAAAAGAACATAAATGTGGGATATCAGACATTGCCTGATAGGTTGAAGGAGAGTTGATCCTAGGTGATTCCAGTATCCTCCATGTTGAAGCCAAAACCTGCAGGGATAAAAGAAGAAAGGGGTTAGATCCATGGGATCTAAGCAATGCATAACAACAGACATCTATATTCATCAGATATACATGCACATAAACAATCATAAATCTGGAGAGGGAGACCATGTCCCAGACCTGCATGCACTTACAGAAATGTTGTTGCTCGGAAGGAAGTTCTATTTTTCTAACTCGTTTGTTCCATGTGTAGATACAGGGGAGCTATAAATGTCCTTGTCTGGGCGCTGGGACTAATCAAGGTCAGCGTTTAAAAGCCAGCTTTGAAGAATCCTGAGCCCAGACAAGAGCACCTATAAAGAAGAGCAATAAATGTCCTGGTTTGTGCAAAGGCAAACTTCAAGGGCAGCCTTCAAGGGCAGCCTTTAAAAGCCACCTTTGAAGAATGCTGAGCACAGACAAGGACACCTATGAACCCGCAGCAAGCCATGGGGCACCAGGAAGGAAAACATTGGTCAACAATCAACATTGAAGATCAAGGGCATGTACAAATATCAGACAGGAATGATGGAGCAAAGCTTATAAATCAGGAACATCACATGGAGCATCACACACCTCAAACATGCAGAAGTGCAACAACAATAGAGCCATAACCTTACAAGTGCATCCATAGACAACATTCCAATATGATGACACCACTCCCTATGGAGATAGCACAGTAAAAAATGCCACAAAATGAATCAAAACACAGTCATAGCTTGCTGCCCCAAGGAGATAACAGCAAGGTAAAAGAAATGGAATAAGTACTTTACAAGTATGAGTAACTGTCCAGCTTTATGGTGCTCCTTTGTATGGAGTAAAACAGTAAAATGCTTCAGGAAGAATCAAGTTTCATTCATGGAGAAATGGGGAGAGCTGTCAATAATTTGCAGTTGGGACAGCAAGAACAGATTACAATTTAGCCAATGAGGCAATCTGCCAGTGTGAGTAACATAATATAGTTCCAAACATCATTATGAACAGAAAGATACATGCAAGGTTTCATTGATGGAGCAGAGCTCAACATCAGAAGAGAAAAATGACACAATCTATCATCACAAAATATAGTTCCAAGCATCCGGCTCTATGGAGGAAAAAACAGAGTTTTTGAGCAAAATCTGCATACATGGCATAAGAGTAACAGAGCTAATATGTTGTAAATACATCAAATAAGTTATTTCTGGATCCATAGACATCAAAGCAATACAAAAACGTCCTCTTCTGTGGAGCCAAATCATTCTTTGCAAAGCAAAACAATGCTGCCCTAGTGATTACGTTTTCCAGCAAGCATGGTTAAAAGGATCAAAACAACAATGTATAGCAGTGTTTCCAGCAAGTGGATGAAGGACATCAAACAACAATGTTTCCAAGTGTTCCAGCAAGTGGATGAAAGCATGAACAATATCAGAGCAGCATGACAATGCAAAAACGTTCTGCTCTATGGAGGAAAAAACAAAGTTTTTGATTAAAAAAATCTGCATACATGATATAATAGAATGCGCCAAATATGTTGTAGATAACATCAAGAGTTTATTTTTGAATCCATAGACATTCAGAAGATGCAAAAACGTCCTCTTTTATGGATCCAAATCATACAAATGAAGAAAAACATTCATGCCTTAAGTGATCACGTTTTTGCAAGCAATGGATGCAAGAAATCAGTCAAAACAACATTACAAAGAGAGACACCACTTTCTGTGGTTTGAAATGAAGATATAGATTTAGAATAGTTTGTTTCTAATACATTTCTTCCAGCAAAATTACAAGACAATGCAGAAACATTCCTTTCCATGGAGAGAAAAAGGATTTTAATCAAAAATCTGCATATATGGCAAGTAAAGAATGAGCAGAAACCAATCTAAACAGCATTAGAAGACTTGTGTGTATCCATGGGCAGCAAGATGATGCCAAAACGCCCCTTTTCATGGATCCATATTGTACATTTTAAAGCAAAAATTGATGCCCTAAGTGATCACGTTTTTTGCAAGCAAGGAAGGATACAAACAACAAAAGAAGAATAGAACTGTAAATGATGCCCTAGCCACGTTTTGGCATTAAAATAACAAATGAAAACAGCCAAAACAATGCAGAGACAGTCATAGGCCCGTGGCGTCCATTGCATAATCTTTTGCAAATTCAACAAGTTCATGATAGCAAATGAAGTACAACAGCAACACAATGGAAAAGATGCAACAGTGATCGAAATGATCAACTTACCCCTTGGTTTTATGCAGAGAGATGTTTCCATCCAAGCTCCAGTTCCAGCTCGAGCAAAACAAGTTCAGAATAGTAACTTTCCAATTAAACCTTAGGGCATCTCAGCGAGTTTTCATGGATCGGGTTTTGAAGATGCAAAGATGAAAACTTAAGAAATGTTTTATATTTTGGGATGCCTAATGTGGGGTTTTGTTGAGATATAGATGGTTGGGATTTATTGTTATTCTCAAAATTATTGTGTTCACATTGAAACCTTAGGATTTTAATCAATTTGCTAGGGTGGGTTAAAAACTATATTTAAAAGTCTTGTTTAAAGTTCTTTTTCCTCACCTAGGTTCTTGTTTAGTGAGCTAAGTTTGGACTTTTTTAATGCTAAATTAACATTATTGTTGTAAGAACATGCTATTTATTATTGTAAAAAATCTTGACTTAAATGATATTTTATAAATCATTTAGTCAGATTTTCATTCAGCATGATTTAGGGGGGGTTGGTGGTTTATAGGAGTAGATTTTGTAGAAAGAATATTCCATTTTCTCCTTCCTGTCACCTACCCCTAAAAATCCGAGGTCCTGCCAGCCGGATTTCAGTTGCACTTTTGGGGACAAAATGCAGATTCTTGGGGATTCTCTTCTTTCCAGTCCTGATTTCATGGTGGTGATTTCTAGATTTATGGAGATGTGATCTTCCTCCTATTTCCTATTTATACCCTTCACATTCTTGTGAGAAGGGGTTCTTTTCATTCTATCCATGTTGGATATTGAGTGTTTTGTAATCCTTGAGTAGTTTCGGCTCTTTCAGATTAATGCAATAGCAGTGTTTCCTTCTTATCATTTTCATTTTCTGAGTTGTTAATAAGTGTTATGTCAAGTAGATGTGATTAAATCTAATCCTTTCTTGATGTTTTGTTTGTTTTGGTTGTTCAGGAGATTCATCTTGTTTCTTAAGGGGTCATTCTTGTGTGCAAATTCCAGTTATCTAAGTTGTGGAATCCTTTTCCCTTCTTAGGTGCACTCAGCACCTGGATAATCTTGAAAGTGATAGGATATATAGTGTTAAGTTGTGAGATTAAAGCTTTGTTTTAAGAATAGTTGTGAGCATAATGAAGCTGTGAATCATTCTAAAATTGGTGAATCACCTCATTTTCCCTTTCAGTTGATTACTTTCATGTATTTGTATCCCTTTTCCCCCTAAGGTTCAGTTTAAGTTTCAAGGTGATTCAAGGGAAGCCGGCCTTCAATCCGGAGGTTTACTTTCATAGTTGTCCCACACTTGAAAGTACTCCCATGTTACATAGGATTGCTAAGTTTTATACTTAGTCATCACGGGTGCAATTTTGGCGACCTCTATTGAGTGCTTGCTTGCTAAGTGCCTTCTTTAACCAGTCTGCCTTCCATTATCCATTGGGCATTGAGCTCTTTGGCCTTAAACTGAACTTGGAACCAACTGAAAACAACACCTTCAAAACCAAAAGCCTGAGAAAAGTTGGGATCATTCTGAAGGACTCACCCAGTGAGTATGAATGATTTGTATTAGTGGACCTGTAGCTCACTAATACCAACCATTGATGCTTGCTTGATGAAGCTTTACAGAGTGGCATCAATGTATCTCAGTTTATTGCTAACTATTGAAAACAGGAACACACAACTGAACTGAAACAAACTGTGCTCACAGCACTTAGGAAAAATAGGAAAACTGAAAACTGAGACTGCTAATCTACTAATGTACAGGGGTAGTACTTAACCTCAATAGCAAAGCTTGAGGTGGATCCCATTCACAGTAATGGGTAACTCCTCTCCATCCATGGTAGCTAGTTGATAGGCATTGTGAGCCTTACTTTTTGTAACCATGAATGGGCCACTCCAAATAGCATCAAACTTTGTGTGCCTCCTGGACTTATTCTTCAGCTCATCCCATTTAAGCACTAAGTCACCCTCTTTAAAGACCCTTGCTTTAGCTTTTCTGTCAAAGGACCTCTTCATCTGATCATGGTGTTTATCCAGGTTCTCCCATGCTGTCTTTCTTGACTCCTCAAGTTCCACTAATTCTGCAAGTCTTACTTGCATGGAATCCTCATGAATTAACTCAGTTTCTTTGATTAGATTAAGGGTAGGCAACTCAACTGAGATAGGAATCCTAGCTTCTTTGCCATAAACCAATAAGTATGGGGAGTTACCTGTAGCCCTTTTTGGAGTTATTCGGTCTGCCCACAAGGCCAACTTTAACTTGCTGTGCCAATCCCTCTGATTGCCTTCAATGGTCCTCTTTATAATCCGAATTAGATTTTTGTTTGTTGATTCGGCCTGACCATTACCTTGAGGGTAATAGTTAGAAGAGGTGCTCAGGTAGATATTGTGGTTTAGTGCCCATTCTGCAATCTTCGCTCCCAGGAAGGCAAGAGCATTATCTGATACAATAGAGTCTGGTGCACCAAATCTGGCAACTATGTCTTGATAGAAACTCAAAACAGAGCTTTCTGTGGCATCTTTCAAAGCTATGGCCTTTGTCCACTTGGTGAAGTAGTCAGTGGCGGTTAGGATCCATTTGTGCCCAGAGCTTGATGGTGGATTGATGGGACCTATGAAGTCTAATCCCCACTTCATGAAGGGTTGCTCTGTTTTGACAGGGTGCAGGGGTAAAGGAGCTAACTTCTGTTTGCCTGCAAACAGAGCATAGCTCTTGCACTTCCTTACCTAGGCAAATGCATCTTTGTGTAAATCTGGCCAAAAATACCTTGCCCTCATCACTTTAAGGGCAGTTGTTCTTGCTGCAAAGTGTCCTCCAGACTCCCCATCATGAAATTCTTTCAGAATTCTGCTCACATGTTCTGTTTCCACACACCTCAGCAAGACACCATTGTAATCTTTTCTAAACAAAATGCCATCAATAATAACATAAGGGATGACTTGGAGCCGGTAATACCTTCTCTTGGCTCTGTCCAAGCCTTGGGGGCATTCACCAGTCAGGGGATAGTGCCTCATAGCTGCTGTCCAATTTTCATTCTGCTCTTGATTCTGGTTTATTAGGACATCTCCTTCTTGCTGGTTGCAATCTTCTTCCTTTTCTGCCATCTGCTCACAGAGACCCTTTCTTTTGATTAGCTTGGTAGTCTTGATCTGGATATCATATTCCATGATCTTGGTGACCCATCCAACCCTCTTATGATTTAGGTCCTTATTCAATAAGAATTCCTTGATACAAGGATGAGCAACCATCAAGTGAATTGTGTTATTAGAAAGTAAATGCCTGAATTTCTTTAGGCTCCTTACCACCGCTAAGACATGCTTCTCTAGCTGAGTGTAATTCAGCTCATATCCATCCAGACCTTGGCTGTAGAAAGCCACTGGCTGCTCCTGCTTGTCATTATTCTGCTGGACTAACATGGCAGAAATAGTGTCAATGTTTCCAAAGGCATAAAGAGTAAAATCTTTTGAGAAGTTTGGATTTACCAGAGCAGGGGCTGAAGCCAATGCTTCTTTTACCTCTTCAAAGCATCTCTTACCCTCACCGGTCCAGCGAAAAACCATGTTCTTTTTTAGCATTTGAGTCATTGGTTTTAACAGTGCTACAACATTTGGAATAAATCTTCTCAAGAAGTTGATTCTTCCCAAGAAACTTTGCAGCCCCTTCTTATGTGCCAGTAATGGCAATGCCAGGATTGCACTCACTCTTTCTGGATCAATAGTTGTTCCTTCCTTGGAGACGATGTGTCCCAGTAGTCTCCCCTCATGGACAACAAATATACACTTTTTAGGATTTAGAGAGACTCCAAATTCTCTGCACCTTTCAAATATTTGTCTCAGGTGTATCAAATGTTCATCAGTATTCTTTGAAAAAACAGTAATATCATCAAGGTACACCAAGACAAACCTATGCATTAGTCCTTCAAAGCCATCTCCATAGCTTTCTAAAAAGTGGCACTGACATTGGATAGCCCAAAAGGCATCTTCCTATAAGCCATGGTGCCCCACTTTGTGGTGAAGGCAGTTTTAAACTGATCTTCATCCTTTACTAGTATCTGATTATAACCAGAGAACCCATCTAGTAAGGAGAATTTGTTTGACCCGGATACAAATTGCAGAATTTGTTCCATAGAAGGTAGGGGGTGATGATCTTTGAGAGAAGCTCGGTTGAGGTCCCTGAAGTCCACACGCAACCGGATTTCGCCATTCTTTTTTCTAACAGGGACTAGGTTAGAAACCCAGGAGGTATGTTTAATGGGAAATATAATATTGGCTTCTATCATCTTTCTCAATTCTGTTTTCATCAAAAACTCCAGCTTAGGATTTATGGGTGTCTGTTTCTGTCCAACAGGTTTGGCATTGGGCTCAAGTTCAATGGTATGCTGGGCTAGGTGAGGGTCAAATCCTTTTAGGTCCTGGTATTTCCAAGCTAAAACATCATCGAAATCTTAACATAGTAAAGTAAAAGCTTGCTGTTCAGGATGTGAGCATACCTTCCCAAGTTTGAGGAACCTATCCTGGTGTATTTCCACTGGCTGGTAGTGCTCCTCCTTGACTGCCATGCTTGCTTTCTCCTTCCTGAGTTGATCATCAGAATTGAACATGGATTCAAGGGTAACCAATCCTTTTGGCAGTTTGTTAGTCTTAAGCTGCAATATTTGATCATTGTATTGATGGGCATGTTTACTCTGATTAGCATTAGAAAACTCAGCCTCTTCCATCAGAAAATTCAGAATTTGTTCATCACTTTCAAAAATCTGTCAGCTTATCTCGTTATCTGGGACTGAAGGTCTTACTAGGATCTCGACATACTGTTGCATTTTAGTATTCTTGACTTCTTTAGGGATGTCATATCCATCTCCCATTGCAGCCAGCCTGTCTGCTTGCTTGTTCTGATTTCTTTGATTTTCCGGTGAGACTAGAACAACTCCTCCTTCTGCACCAATCTTGCTTCTAGCGCCATCAAAGAACAGTTTCCATAAGTCATTCTTTTGCTGTTCTGGATCCTCTTTCTTCATCAAATTTGGGATTACTGCATTTTTCTCATGAATGATGTACATCCCCATGCCAGACACTTCCATGTTTCTAAAAGGATCATCTTCTAGGTTCTCTTCTGCCCACTCATCCAAGGCAATATCTGGGATACTCTCAGTAGTGGTCTCTGGTTCTGGAACAACAAGTTCTGACTCATGGAATGTCAGGTTGGCATTGATAGGGCTAGGTGTATAGGGCTCAACATGGTCTTTTGCAAAGGCTTCTGATTTAATTCTAACCCTTGCACCATACCTAGTCCTGAAATACAGATGAGACCAATCTGAGGAAAGATACCTGTTGTGAGGTCTTCACAACTCGCCCCAATTTGGGGACCCCCCCTTTTGAAATTTCGCAGGTGCTTGGACTTGGAGTCTGGTCCGTAAGTAGTTGAAATCTGAGCTTGCAATACATAAGATATGGACTTGAATTGGTAAAATCTGAATTTGGTTTGGTTGAAATTCGAACTTGGAATTTGAACTTGAAGTCTGAGCTTGATTTGCAATGAAACATGGAACTGGAAACGTGGAGACTTAGAGCTTTAAACTTGGAATCTGGTTTTACATGGTGGTGAAACTTGAAATCAATGTTTGTAAATCTGCACTTAAAGGCATGAATCTTGAAGTCTGAATTGGAAATTAGAAACGTTTGCATATTGAACATGGAACATATTTGAGATATGGACCATGGGCATGATGCCCATGATGGTGGCGGATTCCGCCACCACCATGGACACCATGTCCATGGTGGTATAAATCTCCGCCATTGGTTGGCAATGAAAGTATAGACCGAATTTGCAATTGGCAAAGTTATTTGAAATTTGAAAGGAAAGTGGCAAGTTTGTTTAAGTTCTGATGGCATGAAATCTGGAACCATGAACATGATGTTCATGGTGGTGGCGGGTTCCGCCACCACCATGGACACCATGTCCATGGTGCCCATGGATTCCGCCCTGATGGTGTTGTTTACATGATCTGATGCAATCTGAACATGATCCAAGTGAAAGTTGCTTGCATGATCTGATGAAATCTGAACTTGATCTTAGAGAAATCTGAACTTGATCTTAATGAAATCTGAACAATGAATCGGCAATACAATCTAGCTTGAATTACTTGGAATATGACGATGAAATCTGATCTTGGAACATGGCAATGAAATCTGGAACTAAACATGGGATCATGAACATGATGCCCATGGTGGTGGCGGATTCCGCCACCACCATGGACACCATGTCCATGGTGGCCCT
>MU225655.1:644196-679077 GCA_018584345.1 Thuja plicata | reverse complement strand
ACGTGATTACCAGCAAATCACATCAATATAACTGAGTTAGGATCCACAGGAAAGGAACCTTGGAGTGTTTACTCACGTCCTTTGTGAGTATATACTTTTCAAGAGAGGGTTAAGTGCTTGATGTCCCACATCAAGTGTTTAAATCCTATATGTTATGTAGTGGTACAAAACTCGCATCAACAATACCCACCCAACTTGGCAATAAAATCTCTGCTAAGGCAAATGGCAAAGTAGGGTGGTAAGTCAATAACATATATATCTTGGGGAATTGAAAAGTTAGGACACTCGTGCAAGGTGAGGCTCAAGTTTTTTATCACTCCAATTGTACTGACTGATGACCCATCTAGTTGGACAACAGGCCTATCTAAAGGCTCATAGGATAATCCTAAGGTGTCTGCCAATTGCTTAGGTATAACCGAGCTACTTGCTCCTGAGTCAATCATACAGTTGTGTACTAAAAACTTTCCAATAACAAGAATGACATAGAAGGGAGGAGGCTTGACTTGTGAAGTCTGTTGTTTACTTGTGGGTTTTGTACTATCTTTTACATTCTGCTCCTTCTGAGACACATCAACCATTAAAATCCTAGGCTGCTCTACAACATCCTTGTCAGTCAAAACAATCTTAGATAAAGCATCTAACATCAATTCCTTTTGCCCTGGAATGGCTAAGGTATCTAGCATGGGTACACTTATAGAAGTTTTCTTCATTTGCTCAACAATATTGAAGGAACCCAAGCTTACCTTTGGCTGTCCCTTTCTTGCAGCACTTTCTGATTGTGTTGGTGTAGGCTGTACCACTGTTTTCACAGGCTCCTTAACTGGTATAGACTGCCCTCGAGGCAAGATTTGAACAACCTCAGGTTGAGAAACCACCACCGGGGGTTGTTGGCCATTTGAAACTGGTTGTTCTGCCTCCATAGCCCTCTTCTTAGATCTTGTGTTGGCTGAAACTGGAGTATAATTCTGATTGCTGACAGAGTTAACCCCGCAGAACTCCTCGTTCTGCCAGTTCATGAGAGCCACATTAGGTGCACTGTGCTCACTTGGGGCAGCTAACTGATTCTGCTGCATTTGAGGGTCTTGTGGTACTTCCGGTTACGCCATAACATTGTTTTGCGCCACAAGGGTTTGACCAAATCCATTGGGACAAACTCCCTGGATGTGTTGCTAGTTACAGGGATAATTCCACTCATAATCCTGGGCCATATTGTTCTGTGCTAGAGGAACAAGTTCTCTAGAAGCACTAGGGAATTAGGATTGTAGGGTTGACTGACTCTCTGATTATAGTTCCTTGCCTGACCTTGCTGTCCTGAATGGTAGAGAGGTCTATTTTGCTGGTACTGGGCATGATATGGAGCTTGGTAAGGCTGTTGGTAGGGTTTTTGATGAGGCTGAAATTGTTGCTTTTTAAGACTAACCAGCTCATTAGTAACACTTTGCAAGGCCTTTTTGATCTCATTCAGCTCTTGGGACTGGTCTACAACTGGATTGACAACTTGTTTAGAAGGGTTTGGGGTAGGTGGAATAGATGCCAAGGCTGGGATTGATTCAGGAACATGTTGCAATTTTGGAAAGAAAGGCATTGGAGGCCTTGGGGCTATTTTCCCTGCTTGAATGAGGCTATTCTCTGCCCTTATGGCAATATCAAAGGCTGCTAGTAAGTTATCCCCTCTCATAGACTGGATCATTACATAAATATCACTATTAAGGGACCTCAAATAATATAGGAAAGCATGCTGGTTTGAGGGTCTGATTGCTGCAGGGATTCTTTTCCATGTTCTCTGGAACCTAAAATTAAAGTCCATCATATGCTCCTGAGGTGACCTCTTTATAGTAGTCAAATGTTCTACTAGAGAAAGATGGTCAGACTTATCTTCAAATTGGGCAGTAAAGGCAACACCTAGATCATCCCAGGTTGATATAGAGTTAACCACTAGACCCCTGAACCACTGCAAGGCTTTGCCTTTGAATGACGCTGCCAATAACCTAACAGCAACATCATCATGAGTGATGTGGTAAAGACCACAGAGGGATGCAACATCTCTTATATGCTCTATGGCTGAGGTTTGATCTTCTCTGGTAAAAACTAGTAAACTTTTAAGGGCTCCCATAGGTATGTCATTATGCTGTTGTAAATTCAGAGGGCTGCCTTGGTTAAAAGCCACAAAAGGCTGATTTCTGGCCATGGGTGGATTTGGGAGAATTTGAATTGCTGGGAGTACTTGGGATAATGCAGGGAATGGTGGGATAACAGGGCTACCAGAAGAGATGTGATTGGAAATAATAGGCTGAGATGCACTCGGTTGGGGTTGAGTGTTCTTGGCTGTCTTTTCTCTTTTCTTGGATGAAGGTAGCTCCCTATACTCAAAAGGATTCTTGCTCTGCCTGGTTGGTATCCCGTTCATGTGCTAATAGGACTGATCTGCATAAAACAAGAGTAGAGTCGCCAAGTATGATACTTCTTAAATCACAATAAGAACATAGTTACTGCTCATACCAAATAACAACCAATATGAAATCTTTTAGAAAACTAAATCAAAGTCTCTATCCCACCGGGCGTGCCAAAAACTGTTAACACTAAGGATTGCACCCGTGATGACTAAGTATAAAACTTAGCAATCCTGTGTAACATGGGAGTACTTTCAAGTGTGGGACAACTATGAAAGTAAACCTCCGAATTGAGGGCCGGCTTCCCTTGAATCACCTTGAAACTTAAACTGAACCTTAGGGGGAAAAGGGATAGCAATGCATGAAAGTAATCAACTGAAAGGGAAAATGAGGTGATTCACCAATTTTAGAATGATTCACAGCTTCATTATGCTCACAACTATTCTTAAAACAAAGCTTTAATCTCACAACTTAACACTATATATCCTATCACTTTCAAGATTATCCAGGTGCTGAGTGCACCTAAGAAGGGAAAAGGATTCCACAACTTAGATAACTGGAATTTGCACACAAGAATGACCCCTTAAGAAACAAGATGAATCTCCTGAACAACCAAAACAAACAAAACATCAAGAAAGGATTAGATTTAATCACATCTACTTGACATAACACTTATTAACAACTCAGAAAATGAAAATGATAAGAAGGAAACACTGCTATTGCATTAATCTGAAAGAGCCGAAACTACTCAAGGATTACAAAACACTCAATATCCAACATGGATAGAATGAAAAGAACCCCTTCTCACAAGAATGTGAAGGGTATAAATAGGAAATAGGAGGAAGATCACATCTCCATAAATCTAGAAATCACCACCATGAAATCAGGACTGGAAAGAAGAGAATCCCCAAGAATCTGCATTTTGTCCCCAAAAGTGCAACTGAAATCCGGCTGGCAGGACCTCGGATTTTTAGGGGTAGGTGACAGGAAGGAGAAAATGGAATATTCTTTCTACAAAATCTACTCCTATAAACCACCAACCCCCCCTAAATCATGCTGAATGAAAATCTGACTAAATGATTTATAAAATATCATTTAAGTCAAGATTTTTTACAATAATAAATAGCATGTTCTTACAACAATAATGTTAATTTAGCATTAAAAAAGTCCAAACTTAGCTCACTAAACAAGAACCTAGGTGAGGAAAAAAAACTTTAAACAAGACTTTTAAATATAGTTTTTAACCCACCCTAGCAAATTGATTAAAATCCTAAGGTTTCAATGTGAACACAATAATTTTGAGAATAACAATAAATCCCACCCATCTATATCTCAACAAAACCCCACATTAGGCATCCCAAAATATAAAACATTTCCTAAGTTTTCATCTTTGCATCTTCAAAACCCGATCCATGAAAACTCGCTGAGATGCCCTAAGGTTTAATTGGAAAGTTGCTATTCTGAACTTGTTTTACTCGAGCTGGAACTGGAGCTTGGATGGAAACATCTCTCTGCATAAAACCAAGGGGTAAGTTGATCATTTCGATCACTGTTGCATCTTTTCTATTGTGTTGCTGCTGTACTTCATTTGCTATCATGAACTTGCTGAATTTGCAAAAGATTATGCAATGGAGGCCACGGGCCTATGACTGTCTCTGCATTGTATCTATTGGCTGTTTGCATTTGTTATTTTAATGCCAAAACGTTGCTAGGGCATCATTTACAGTTCTATTCTTCTTTTGCTGTTTGTATCCTTCCTTGCTTGCAAAAAACGTGATCACTTAGGGCATCATTTTTTGCTTTAAAATGTACAATATGGATCCATGAAAAGGGGCGTTTTGGCATCATCTTGCTGCCCATGGATGCACATAAGTCTTCTAATGCTGTTTAGATTGGTTTCTGCTCATTCTTTACTTGCCATATATGCAGATTTTTGATTAAAATCCTTTTTCTCTCCATGGAAAGGAATGTTTCTGCATTGGCTTGTAATTTTGCTGGAAGAAATGTATTAGAAACAAACTATTCTGAATCTATATCTTCATTTCAAACCACAGAAAGTGGCGTCTCTCTTTGTAATGTTGTTTTGACTGATTTCTTGCATCCATTGCTTGCAAACACGTGATCACTGAGGGATGAATGTTTTTCTTCATTTGTATGATTTGGATCCATAAAAGAGGACGTTTTTGCATCTTCTGAATGTCTAGTGATTCAGAAATAAACTCTTGATGTTATCTACAACATATTTGGCTCATTCTATTATATCATGTATGCAGATTTTTTTTAATCAAAAACTCTGTTTTTTCCTCCATAGAGCAGAACGTTTTTGCATTGTCATGCTGCTCTGATATTGTTCATGCTTTCATCCACTTGCTGGAACACTTGGAAACATTGTTGTTTGATGTCCATCATCCACTTGCTGGAAACATTGCTATACATTGTTGTTTTGATCCTTTTAACCATGCCTTCTGGAAAACGTAATCACTAGGGCAGCATTGTTTTGCTTTGCAAAGAATGATTTGGCTCCACAGAAGATGACGTTTTGTTATTGCTTTGATGTCTATGGATCCAGAAATAACTTATTTGATGTATTTACAACATATTATCTCTGTTACTCTTATGCCATGTATGCAGATTTTGCTCAAAAACTCTGTTTTTTCCTCCATAGAGCCGGATGCTTGGAACTATATTCTGTGATGATAGATTGTGTCATTTTTCTCTTCTGATGTTGAGCTCTGCTCCATCAATGAAACCTTGCATGTATCTTTCTGTTCATAATGATGTTTGGAACTATATTCTGTTACTCACACTAGCAGATTGCCTCATTGTCTAAATTTTAATCTGTTCTTGCTGTCCCAACTGCAAATTATTGACAGCTCTCTCCATTTCTCCATGAATGAAACTTGATTCTTCTTGAAGCACTTTACTGTTTTTACTCCATACAAAGGAGCACCATGAAGCTGTACAGTTACTCATACTTGTAAAGTACTTATTCCATTTCTTTTACCTTGCTGTTATCTCCTTGGGGCAGCAAGCTATGACTGTGTTTTGATTCATTCTGTGGCATTTTTTACTGTTCTGCCTCCATAGGGAGTGGTGCCATCATATTGGAATGTTGTCTATGGATGCACTTGTAAGGTTATGGCTCTATTGTTATTGCACTTCTGCATGTTTGAGGTGTGTGATGCTCCATGTGATGTTCTTGATTTATGAGCTTTGCTCCATCATTCCTGTTTGATATTTGTACATGCCCTTGATCTTCAATGCTGATTGTTGACCAATGTTTTCCTTCCTGGTGCCCCATGGCTTGCTGCGGGTTCATAGGTGTCCTTGTCTGTGCTCAACATTCTTCAAAGGTGGCTTTTAAAGGCTGCCCTTGAAGTTTGCCTTTGCACAAACCAGGACATTTTATTGCTCTTCTTTATAGGTGCTCTTGTCTGGGCTCAGGATTCTTCAAAGGTGGCTTTTAAAGGCTGCCCTTGATTAGCCCCAGTGCCCAGACAAGGACATTTATAGCTCCCCTGTATCTACACATGGAACAAACGAGTTAGAAAAATAGAACTTCCTTCTCAGCAACAACATTTCTGTAAGTGCATGCATGTCTGGGACATGGTCTCCCTCTCTAGATGTATGACTGTTTATGTGCATGTATATCTGATGAATATAGATGTCTGGTGTTATGCATTGCTTAGATCCCATGGAGCTAACCCCTTTCTATCCCTTTTCCCCCTAAGGTTCAGTTTAAGTTTCAAGGTGATTCAAGGGAAGCCGACCCTCAATCCGGAGGTTTACTTTCATAGTTGTCCCACACTTGAAAGTACTCCCATGTTACACAGGATTGTTAAGTTTAATACTTAGTCATCACGGGTGCAATCCTTAGTGTTAACAGTTATTTCAGCATAGTGAATTGGTGAAACACCCAACGTATTATGTCAAGCGTTGGCTTCATCCAGAGGCCATGAATGAATTTATTTATGCAGAATTAAGGGTTTGAATGCTCCATTATTTACCAGAACAGTTAACAGTGATAGAAGGAATTGGCAGCCATTATTAATCAGATTTCAAAGCATTTATGAGCAGAGTTGTGAAGTTTATTCAAGGGTTTCAAGACATCATACCTGTAAGTTCATGAATTGTAACTCCTAAATTTTCTGGGTATTGTTAATTTAGATAATAGGGGATATTTTATGAACTGGGTTGTCGATATTTTGTGAAAATACTAAGTATCTAAGGTGTTGTAAAAATCTGAAATTTTCAGCTATATATTCCCTATGTAATGTCCAGTTTTTGAGTTGAAATAATTATTGCAATATCTTCTATTTTGTTACATTATATTGTTGTATCAAACATTGCAAATATATTAAAAAGCGTCAATTGCGGCATACCAAACCATAACAAATCAAACAGGAACTCAAATCAACAAGTTCAAACATTGTTTGCTAAGTGTTTGACAAAATCTCAAGGCACTATTAAATCAGAAAATACAGTGATAAAGTTAGAACCAGCAGGGGTTCTTACAAATAGAAACTTCTGCTTCTATGGTAGGAACTTCCATCTATGCCGTATGAACTTTCGTCTCTGTCGTAGGAACTTCTATTTCCATCAATTCTTGTTCTAATATGGCCCAAAGGCTTTCCTTAACGACAACCTCTTGCTCTCGTTTTCTTCCTTGGGCAGATTCTTGATAATCATTAATGCTTTCTCTATCTTGCACTGGCCTAGTCATTTGGTCTTCTCGCGACATCCCTCTCATGGTTGTTTCAACCTCTCCCCTTGTGAAAGGGTTAATCTCCTGTAAGCTTGGAGTCTTACTGGGCGATGATAGAGTTGTCACTGATCTTTGCCTCTTCTCTTGGAGTTCTTCACTGTGCGATTCGGGCCTACTTCTCGGCTGCACTTCTCAGATAATACTCTTCCCTTTTCCTCGTTCAACATTCTCTGGTGGAATTTCTCCTTCGATTCTGACCCCTGAGGATTGCCTCGGTCTATCATCCCTCAACGCCTGATGTCCCATCAATTTATAAGTTAGACTATCTTTAGTCACCTTCAGTATGCTGATTTGACACTCAACCCACCATCTCATAAATTTCAAGACTGATCCTAATATTGAATCAAGATCCAATATTTCTTTCTTGGACCAATCATATGGCTGGATCTTCTCTCTTTCCATATCATATCTAGACTGGATTACATTTGTATCTTCTTCCACTTGGTTCGGTACCTTGATGATTTTGCATGCCCTGATCATGTTGAGTGGCAATGTGGAAAAAATCCTCTTTTTGACCTTGTGCTCATCTACAATGTTGGCCCATAAATCTTCAAGGTGAATCTTGTGTTGGTATTTCACACCAACCGCCACTCAGATTCTATTGTAGGGATCATAATCCATTCCTGTTAGATAAAATGCTAGACGATAGAAATGTAGCTCATCTACTAATCTTTCGGTTGCCTATAGACAGTGACACATTTCATCTTCATCTCCTATGGCAATTGGGAATTCAAGTCCCAATTTCTTCTTCCTCTTTTGAATCTTGTCATATGCCGTCAACTGTCTGGTTACTTCCAGCAGTACCATCTTGTCAGTCGGATACCTCAAAAGTCTATATGGTTCTGAAGAAAACCTCTGCAACCTAATGTAGGAGAAAGTTGGGAATTGGATGAACCATGTCCCATATTTCTCCACTAACTTCATTGCTTCAGCTGATAGCCTCGTATGTAATCCGCCTTGCAAAGTTTTGACAATGTGCATGGCAGAAGCGTTGTTGACTCTCACGAAGTCATCCTTAGCATAGAGTTGCAACTGAGGGTAGCACTCATGCACTTTCAAATGGTGTGGACCACTTCCTATTGCCCCTTTGTATTTTAATCCATCATACCTTGTCATCCAGGCTAGCATGTATATAACATAGGAACTCATGTAGAATTTTTTTGACTACTCTAGATTTTCGAGTTGCTCATCCAAATTGTCACTGATCATTCCAGCCCAATCCATGGCGTTGAATCCTTCTATCACTTGCTCAACAAAGTACCACATCCATGGTTCAAACGCGTAGGATTGCGAAATCCCAAATATCTTGCTCAACATCAAGTCACTGTATTCTCGTTGGAGGTCCAACTAGACTAGTTGTTTGGGTAACTTGGAATGGTGAGTCTTGTTCTTCCGTAACCATTTATAGTTGATCGCCCCATCACAATGGTTAGCCCGAGAAGTGTAGACCCTGAGTGCCTGCTCCTTTGACTTCAACATCATTGATTTGTATGTTGGGATTCCAAAAGCTTTTGAAATCGTTGGTGGAGAGAGGTCTGCTAGCACTTTGCCATTTGGATCTCTAATTGTTCTGTCTTTTGAATTGTAATGCCTTGTGCACTCCACGATCAACTCCGCATACTGGATGGTCAAAAGAAAGCCAACTGCAGCCACAATCTTGCTTTTGATTATCTGACTGGCTAAGTATGTGGGATCATGGTCCTTATATCCGAACATTCTTCTATTGAATTCACCCATGTCGAGGCCACCCAAGTTTGTGTCCCTGACATCTTTCCACTTCGACACAATTTTTGACTCTGGATAAAATTCCCTCTGCTCATTCTTGATCAAGGCCGATCTAGATAGACTCGATCTCTGGGTTCTGCCATTTCTCCTTCCTGCAAAACAAAAGAAACAACATAAGAACATGCGAGGAATAAAAAGAAGATTAAATTTCTTCACTCGTGGAACCAATTCTGACTTTGGAGAAGAAAATTTTGAAAATTTACTATAGAACTCTCTCTAGAAAAAGATTTTCTCTCCAGAAATTTATGCTTCTCTGATTTTTTCAACTTACTACAGAATTACTTGTTTCCATATCTCATAGCCTCTTTTTCTGATTCAATGCAACTTCACCTCTCTAGAAAGAGACTTTCTCCAAATAATCTCTCTCTTCAAAACTCGCATGCTTCTTGAAAACTCACACCTCTTCGCAAATTCACCAAAACCTTCACCTCTTGCTCTTGGCTCTCCAACTTTGATGTGAGAATAAAATGATAAGTCCATTTCTTATATAGACATGCGATCTTGAAGCTGCTAAATCGACAGTGAGTTAATTTTAGGCAGTTGCATTTAATTTTCTTCCGAGTTGCCATTCTGGGAGAGATTCTCTTACAAAAATTGCCACTTGTCTTCGAGTTTCCAATATTTTAAAAGATGCTATTTTGAGCATTTAGCTTCATCCACAAGCCTTGTTATGGGTGCGTGGTCAAATGTGTTGGAATTTAAATTTTTAGGCCAGCACATTACTTCAAATGTTATAATTAAATAAATATTGGATGCAAGAAAATTCCAATATTTAAATATTTTTCAAAATAATTCCAATATTATCCAATTTATTCTCCATCTTGACTTACACTTGATCAAAATTAAATTCATTTTTCACCAGCTCTCTTCTCGGGTACACTTTAGACATGGACATAAATCCTCGCACTTTGAATATATTCTCATTATTTCAAATGTTCATTGGATAACATTATTTCACATCATTGCCCCTTTGGTATGAGCATAAACATAGCAAAGATGGTATCATCCTACGATTACAACCATACAAGCAGTCTTCAATCAAGGTTAGTGGAGCTGAGAACTCAAACCCCGGTTTTAGAGGCCATAGAAGATTTTGAGAAGGATAGGTGAGGTAGCCTACGAATTGGAACTACTAGCAAATGGCAGGATTCACAATATCTTTCATGTATCTCAACTCAAAAAGGTGCTAGGACAACATTTTACCCCATGTTTGGAACTACACCCACTTGATGATGAGGGCAAGTTAATTCTGGAACCTGAAACCGTTCTTGATGTGCGAGAGAAGAGGTTGAGGAACAAGTCCATTTTGAGTACTTGGTTAAGTGGAACGACCTGCCTACAAAAGACACTACTTGGGAAGGAGTTGAAATCTTTGATCCTCCAAATTTGAAATTGCTTGAGAGCAAGCAATCTTGGGCAGGGGAAACTGTCAAGCCAAGAAAAATCATCTTATTTATAAGACTTCATGACTTCCCATAGAAACCAATATATCGAGCTAGTGATTATCTTCAGGAGAAAGAGAAACGAGTTGACTAAATAACAGCGAGTAAGGTTATGGAGCAGCAATATACTATAGGCAGTGATTCTATTATTTTAGAAGGCAATCGATACAAACAGCAGCGATAATTAGTGTAAAGGCAAATACTCCAATTGTGTTTTAAAGAGCAAATAATATACACCAGCGATAAGAATATTCAAAGGTGCCTGAAGAAGCGATTAATAAATAAACAATGGCAGATATTGAAGTATCATTAAGAGAGGTGATTAAATGAATAACAATGTCATTGATTGGGTATTAAGAAGTAGCATTAAGAATTTGGTTCTGAAGGGGGCATCATTAAAAAGGGGTATGGCCATTTCTGAAAGGGTAGCAACTTCAAAAGGTTGCCTCTCTTCAAAGTGACGTGGAGATATAAAAGGTAGAAGACCACGATTGAGGAAGACGTCAAGACAGTCAATTCAGTTAGCATCGGTGCTCATAAAAGAGTAGATCGGATGATAAGATATCAGTGATCAGACACATAGATTGATCAGATCAGAAATTACTATATATTGCAGGCAATAGCATTCTTGTTCATATGTGGTATGCATGAGAATATGTTTGATATGTATGCTTAGTGTATGCAATGTGGATAAATATTCTCATATATATAGCTATGCTCTTTAATATCAAGAGGTTAATAAACGTTATGTTTGTTAATTTTAATAAGTTGTATATTCTTGATTCCCACAAACAATCATTACGAGAATGGAGGGAAATACGTTAGGGGGATGTAAGATCCCCTACTGGAATTTTCCCAAATTTTTCACTTTTGCATTCTGACGTATTTTGTCTAACAGTTTTCTTAAGAGCTGGATACATGGTTTTAGATTTTGCAAATAGGTGGTTTGCCTTGAATTTATAATGTTTGAATAACAGATAACATTTGCAATATTGGAAAAAGAATATCCTTTAATATTTCGAACTGATAAAGCTGTTAAACAACAGAAATATGGACAGCTGACCTTCCCAAGCAGCAACAGGAAGGTTATATTTGGTTATTTGTTTGCCCTGCTGACAGTGGCAAGTAAATTACAAACACCAGCATCTTTGCTCCAAGCTCAGTCCAAGTTTATCAACATCTTGCAAAATAATGCCTCTGTTTGCAGTGTCAAGGTTCCCAAGTTATCATTAAGAGAAGCTACAGGAATCCATTTCTGACTTCCATGTCTTCTTGGCACACTCAAAGGTTGACAATTGCCTAAAGCCCTATCAATCCAAGCGTCCAAGGTAGGAGGCTGCTCCAAGTAAAAATGCCCCAAATATGTTTAAAACTACCCTTGGATGGCCATGACCAGGTCTCACCCTGCAATTTATGTCTTATCATTCAGATCTTCACGCCATTAGGAGTATGACATCTGTATTTTATTCATCCAAATCAAAACATATGACCTGAGGCTCAAATGTCCTTTAATAACCACCCACGAGTCGTATCTCTTTTCCACGATCAGCTAAACTCCCTACTGCTCCGCCCTTTGCTTTTGCATTCAAGGTATGAGAAGGGAACAACAGAAACGACCCCCAAAAGGAAACACGACCTGAATATAATGAGTAACCAGTGGTAAATTCTGACAATAATATTACTGAGAGAAATATTCACGGCTCTCCATTTCTAATTATTCATGCCTTCATTGTTCACTGCCTGCTTTGATTGGAAATTTGAGATCAGGTATTACAAAATTTCATCCACTATACAATTGATTTAGATGATTGAAATATGAGAGGTGGCCCCACATGATTTGTCTTTAGTGCTAGGAAAAGATTATAAGCTCAATGAATATTATAAAATTCAATAGAGCTCACAGCCAAGCATCTCTCTATAGAATATTACACTGCACAGTTCCAGGAAACCTTATGTCTATACTGTGGTAAACATCAGCGATAAAATAATAAACCAAGAGCCGCACAAGCACATGAACAGAGCATGATAATATATGGTTTATTGCCCAAACAAATTTTTTATTGCCAGAAAAACAATAGCTTCTTTTGCCCAAGCAATACACTAATATCTGCAATCATGAAATATTTTCCAACAAGCCAATACCTTTTCTACAGTGATATCTTTATTCTGAAATTCATTGGTGAATAATATTTATTTAAAAATAAATAATACCTCTAGAATTTTACTGCAATGGTAAACTTCATGATTTTCCACACATTGAAGTTTTTTGCGAATCTTGACATGAATCTGCCTCCAAAGAATGGTGTTTTCATCCAAGAAATCCTCAGAGAATTGCCCTTCCCAAATCTCAATTCGAGACACCATAGGAGGAAGCTCAAGATAGTCATCATAAACTATCTCATTCCCAACACCCTGCACTCCTCCAAAATAACTGCTACTGAAATCAAATCTGCTGCTCCAAATATGTGTGCAAAGCTGAATACAAGTAACATTGATTGGGTGCCCAAGTATCTGTTGTGAGGTTTTCACACCATCGCCCCATTGCAAATGGGGACCCCCTGTTTTTGCTTTAGCAGGAGTAGCAGTCTTAAGTGCTCTTGGGTGGTCTTAGTTGGTAGTAATTTTCGAGTCTCCAAGTTGAAGAAATGAGTTTGGGCAACTTTGGCCTGCGGGGTAGTCAAGTTTGTCAAGAGGTGCGAGTGAGAGCTGGGCTAAGCTAACCAGGGATATGGAGTTGAAACCAAGGGATTTGTGATGAAATGAGTTAAAACCTATTGAAAATCCATGTTCCAGTTTCAATTTCACCTTAGAAAGTCTGGAAAGGTTGTGGGAGGTGACACTACTGAAGGCATGCTAAATCCTGAAATTTGGCTAAGTTTGGAATTTTTTGGAAACTCCCAAAATCTAAAATCTTTATTATAACTCCTATGGAGCTAACACCTATCTCAAACATCCTGACAGTATTTATATAAAATATAACTACATTTATTTCCTTTCTTATACTTAAATGTTATATTTTATATAAACGCTGTCGCCCTCTGAGTTGAAGAAACTGGCTTGCAGAATTTGGGAGTTAACTTGCAAATGAAAATCCTAGCACTAGGTCGGAATCCGACCATGTCCTAGGATTCATAATCCTAACACCCCCCAACATTCTGCCCCTTGTAAAAACGAGTTTCAAGCACAAATTGTTGAAAAGTGAAGGAAAATGCAAAGCGAGGTAATATTTTGAAGGAAGTTGGGAACAATGAAATAATCCTCAGGAGGTGGTGGAATCCGCCTACTTCCTAAGATTCCCAATCCCGGAAGGGGTGAGATTTCCACCCCTTAGACCACGATCAAATTCAAAGCAAACTCAACACTAGTCAAAATAAGATCAAACAAAGGCAAAGTAAGGGAAGTTTGAAGTCGAAGGGAGTTAGGGAGAATGAAAATCAAAGGGAAAAATCGTTTGGAGGTGACGGATTCCGCCGCCCTCCAAGGATTAAAAATCCTCTAGACTCTTGTTGTGAGGTCTCACATTATCACCCCATCACATGGGGACCCCCCCTTTTTTGATCATCACTCCTGATGTTGCAGTTGGGTGAGTTAGAGTGATTTGTGAGGTTTAAAGTGCGAAATTGGGTAAGTTTTAAGCAATTGAAGGCACCGACCGAATGGAGGTGTTTTGGTGACCCGAGGCTTAGAGAGATAATTGTGCACTATCAATTTTGGTCGGGATTCCTCTTCTTTGAGGAATTTCGACCCTGAGATTCCCCTCTCACCATGTATCCCGCCAGCTAGAGGTTAGGGCTCGAACACCAAACCAACTGAAATGCCAAGTAGAAGTTCCAATGGAGACCACTCAAGGTTTGAAGTAGCAAATTGATCAAGTGACTGATCAGAGGTGAATGAAGAGACAAATCGATGAAGGAAGCGATTGATGGAATTTGAGTGTTGAGCAAAGACAATAAGCATGATGCTGATCGGAATTCCTCTTCTTTGAGGAATCCCACCTTGGAGCTCTCATGGCCATAATCAGTCCACCTTTCGATGAAGACCATACCCAAATTAGCATGAAACTGGATGGAGAAGGAGGGAAGGCGAATTGATGGAGGTAAAGGACGAAGCATATGATGTTGATCAGAATTCCTCTTCTTTGAGGAATCCCGCTTAGCATGGGAATGAAATTCGAGTAATGCTTCAGCAGAGAAAACAGTGCGATGTGGAGATTAGAGGGAATTCGAAGGAAAGAACGAAGGTGAGGATGAACAAGTCTTGGACGGAATTCTTCTTCTTTAAGGAATCCCAACCTACATTTCCTCTCTCATCATATATCCCGCCCAAGCCTAAACGCGTGCCTCCCAACCATGAGCATAGACAAAGCCCCAAACACAATCAAGCATAGTTAAATATAGATGAAAGGTGGAATTCAAGATGATGGATTGTGGCAGAATTCCTCTTCTTTGACGAATTCCGCCTTTTAATTCTCCAAGACCATGAAATCCTGCTCAGAATGGATACCGAAGCACGATGAGATTTGTATGCCTAAATGGGAAGGAGCATGGTCGAAATTGATAATTGAGGATTGGAAACACAAGTGACTGAGTTTGCGATTTGAAACGAAGGTGATGCCAGGCAAGATATGATTTGGTCGGAATTCCTCTTCTCAGGGGAATCCACACCCACAATTCCTCATCCATACAAAATCCTGCTAAGTGTTAAAATGTAGATGCAATCCGTCCAGCACATAAACACAAACCCTTGATCACAATCGATAAATGTATACGAATGGAAATTGCAGAGAGCAAATTCAAGATCATGGATCACGACGGAATTCCTCTTCTTTGAGGTATCCCGCCCATGATCTCTTCTGTCAAGGCATGCCTCTACGTTTTTTATAGGGCTTTCGTAAATCATAGTTGGCCTAGATAAAGTTGAACGAGTATTTAATTCAAAACACCTACTTAATACAAGACCTTGTCGACCTGCTTGGAGATTTGCACCCTTTCATGGCTTGATTGCCTATATAAAGGGAAAAAGATAAATTCATTTTCACATAAACAATCACACATTTCTTCTCTGCAATTACCAACGAATTAACCTCTTGTGGAGCAGCGAATTACTAGCTAATTGGAGGACGGATTTTTCCCAGATTATCATCAGAATTTTCCCTCATACAAGGCAATCGATATTTGTAAATTCAGTAAGTTGAGGACAGAATTCTGATCTGTTGGAGGGCAGATTTTCTCTTCACAAAAATCAGAGACTAAGAAGGTAAAAGAGAGTAAATCTGGGCATGATTGCAAAGGAAACACTTATCAATATTTCCAGATTTTGGTGAAGTTCAAACCTAAATTTCAGATTGATCAAATTGATTAACAATCGAGATAGAGGATTTGCAAATCAGCTCCTAATTTACTTGTGAAAATAATTGAAATTCCTAAGAGCTACAGAGTTATAATATGGTAAACCAATTTTGATCAATTTGGGCATTTAAGTGAAATCTTTTCAAATTAGGAAGTGTCAATCAAATCTTAATACTCTAATCATAAGTTACATTTGAAGTCTAATTGAGGATTTTTGTGGCAGGAAGGAGCATGTCAGGAGCCAAGATTGCGAGCTCAAAGAAGGATCAAAGTGCCCAAGCAAGGAGAGACATCGAGGAGATGGTACCAAAATTCAATTTCACCACGAAGCATAAGAAGATTGGAGATACTAATGTGGGGCCCATTAATATGATCCATGTGAGAGAGAATGTCTAGAGGTCTGACTTCTAGGATGGCTAAGGCGATGATAAAGAATGGGATAGGTCAAGTGACCACCTTCCATCCAACCATGCAGAGCATCGAATTGGGCCTTGAGTGTGCCAAGAACTATAACCTCAAAAAAAGACAGTTGAATATGGAAAAGAAAAAAGGAGGGTTATAACTGTGCTATCAAAAAAGGCTATCAGGATGGCTTTCAACATACCATCTCACGAGGGAGAAACTTTCATCACTAAGGAGCAGGGTTTAAAGCACTATGATGATCAAGTAGATGCATATGTGAAGAGAATGAACAATGAGTGGATGATGGAGCCATGGAATCACTACTGCAAAATATTGAAGTTGAACAAGCTAACTATATCAGATTTCAAACTGGATATTGGAGATCTCATTGTGATGTTGAACACAGTGATGGGAGAGCCACAAGGTGGAACCTTCAAGATGTGGATGTATTACTTCATAGACATGATTCTATCAGGGGAGGTGATGTTCACATGGGCAAAGATCATAAGTGATAACATTGATCACCTACTAAGGACAATGAAGGACGCTAAGGCATTTTACATGACATCTTACCTTGTCTACATGTTGGCTAGAGTATTCAAATTTCCTGGATTGGCAAGTTTAGGGAGATGTGGAATAGAGCCAGGGGAGTACTTAGTGCATGAATGCTATCCACAACTGCACCTTCATAACTACAAGAACTTCAAGATTTTCAACGATGTATTTGCCATGAAGATTGTAAGACTGTTGCAAGAGGCTCCACATGTGAGATTATTCGAAGAAGCTAAAAATTTGATCAAGATGCATGGATCATGGTACATCCAATTTCCTAAATCTACCTACATCTGCATACTTGGAAGTATGGATTGCCCAAGGAAGCTCGCAAGATATCCAACGAACAAAATGGTGATCATGGAGGTTGTAAGGCAGCTGCTGCTTTCTTATGACAGGATTCAAAAGCACAAATGCAAGCAAGGGGCTGGGTTTCCTTTCAGCCTTGGAAGTGGGATTCGCCCATCAAAAGCAGCAGCTGAGGCAACAAATGAGGAATTTGAGCGCTATGGGCTAGGATTCTATGAAGCAAGAAGAAACTTTGATCCTGAGAGGAAGATTAAGAGTGCATATGGGAACAAGTATCTCCACATCCCACATATAGAGGACTACATGGCTGATGCAAAGAATGATCTTGAGATCAGAAAGATGACGTTTTCAAGGTTGACAGTCGACATGATTAAAAAGTACAAGTGGAAGAATGTTCAAGTGCCCAGTTTGAAGATGATGGCCATATCACCAAGAGGGACTTCAACACCACCACAAACCTTGAGTTAGAAACAATTAATTGGGATGAGGATAAGGAGGTCAGTCTTGAGACATTGCTGATACCAGTTTCTCTCTTCATTCAACAATGGTTGGATGCCAAGTTAGCTAGTTTAGCAAAGAAAGGAACACCCTTAACATATGATAAGATGAGGGAGGTCGAAGAAATTGAAGAAGGTGAATCATAGGAGCAGCCTCAAACATCAAGTAAACAACTAGGGGAAGTTAATAAGAAGAGGAAGGGTGTAGGAAAAGATCCGCCAAGCAAGAATTCAAAAGAGAAGGGGATAAGGATTGAAGAGCACAAGCAAAAAGACAGAAATAGACAGCTCCTCCATCCAAAGAAAACACAACTTCGAAGCAAGGAAAGACTATGCCATCCAAGGGCAAGGAAGTACATCAAGAGGTTTCTTCTGAATCAGAGGATAGTACTGGTCAGACTTCTTCAGGATATTCTCCATTGAGTGCCACTGAGTTAGAGGAAATGCTCTCCCTACCACTAGGAAATAATGATGAGATGGTTAACATTGAAGATTCCCCTAAGGAGAACCAAATCCCACCTCTTGATGAAGGTACTGCAGTTATACCAGTTGAGATCCAAAGAAGAGAAGAGCCTAATTTGGAGTTAGGAGAGTGCACACTTCCTGATTTGTTATGGGATATGATACAAGGAAAAGATAAGGTTGATGGGCCCGAACCAATGGTGAACATTGAAGACCTTATACAACAAGTTGAGGAAGAGAGTCAGACGCCAAGGAAGGTAGCCAAGGTAATCAGAGATGATTCAAGATCCCGCAAGGTTCAAATTGCTATCCCTAAAGTGAACAAAACAAGAGACATCATTCAGCCCCACGATTATGAGATAGTTGAGCATGAGTTGGGGGATACAACAAATAAGATAGAATATGAAGAGGCCAAAGATGCTCTTAAGGCCATACAGAATAGAGTGGACAAGGAAGTGACAAAGAAGAAGAAATATAAGGAGGCTCGAAAATTTAGAAAATATTTCAAACAGGCATCCAATCCAATTCAAATCAAGGTTCACAACTTCGTTCCACCTCCTACACTAGAACATGAAACAACCAACCATATGGAGGCCTTTGCAGTGGCATTTGAGGCAGGGAAGACATGGATTGAGGAACTTGAGAGAGAGGTTGACACTTTCCGTGGGGAATTTGTTGGGCATTACGAAGAGATCATAGCTATTAAGACTCGAGTTGTAGCCTTGCATAAAATATATGAGGAATCCCAAGACATCAGGGAGAAAACCATTCCAAGACTGTAAGCCATTAGAGGGGCATCCATTCTCATGATGGAGGAAAGTGAAATAATCAAATAGGGAGAGATGGAAAATATCATTGATTGGTATTGCACTTTGGTGACCAAAATGCAATATCTAGATAAGATTGAGAGTGATTGCAAGTATGTTGACGAGCAGGTGCAACCTATCTTGGATGAGCTCTACAAGGCAGTGTCCACTATCTTTGATTTCCAGGAAGTAAGGAGAAGGGACATGACAGTGGCAGTTTTGGGAGAAGAGATGAAAGCACTTTACTTCAAGGATGTCCATACCCCTAGCAAGGGGCAATTACAAGATCTATCCATGTTGAAGACATTCATCATTTCTTGCGAGGATAGTATGGCAGATTGGGCCAAGACTTACTCAGTTTGCATTCCTGTGATGGAGGTTGCTGAATGGAAGATTCACCACACACCAAGCAGCCCCATGGAAAGGGTTCATGCTATTATTTCTAAATTCATTGAACTTGCAAAGAGAGAGAAACTTGAAGGAAATAATCTTCTTGATGAAGATTTGATGTAAGCCTAAGTGGCATGAAATTTTCTCATTGGTTGTTAGTCTAGGTGTTTACTTTTGATTGGCTTACCATTTGGTGCCATGTGATTGGTTCACTTGTTTTGTAATTTTTCCATTGGTCCCTTTTGAGGTGCTTGGATCTCATTGTGATTGTCCGATGGGGTGGCAACCCTAATTAGGGTTTGTAGAATTTAATCTGGGCCATTGATTCTCATTTAATCTTGGCCATCCATTATACTTGAGCTCCCTATATAAGGTTCACTCCTCTCATTTGTAATGTTATGTTCGAGAATTGTTGCAAGAATAATGCCAAATTTGCTCTACTTGTCATTGTTGTGCTTTGCATGGTGATTAGTTTTGAACAAGTTTGAATTATTGCATAGTTATCTTCATCTTCATTTAGAATAGATTTCATTTCAAGCTGTTGAATTTAGAATAGAATAGAATTTGCTTCAAGTAGTTTAGATGAGTGAGAGTATTTGTGGATGTTTACTTGCTTGACTCGAACAAATCTGGGCCACTAGCCTCTTGCTGATTGTAAGCATGCCTTGTGTGGTGAGCCAATGAAAACACTTAACTTCAATTGATATCTTTAGTTTGCACCTATTTGGTGGGATGGAAGAAGAAATATCGATTTGAAAATCAATTAAGTATACCTTAGAAGCTTGCACTAGGTGGGTGGAAGTCACTGATAAAGCTCCATCTAGTAGAGTCCAAGTCATCGATACTTCCTTGCATTCATAGTTAGAAGTAGAAGTAGAAGTAAAGTTTGAATTAAGTTTAAGTTGAAGGAGAATTGGAAAATAAAAAAAAACTATATTTTCATTGCACATTGTGAAGCCAAATCTTTAGAAGAGCAAGCAGTTGTCAAATCTTGAGAAACAACGTAAGTCCCCTTAGTGATTCCAGCAAATCACATCATTTCAACTTAGCGATTGTCCACGATAAAAGGAACCTTGAAGTCATTTCATGATCTTACTTTGCAAGCTTAGCATGAGAGATGACTTTATATCAAGAGAGGATTGAGTATCTAAGTGTTTCACCTTGAAACGTTGGGTTATTTGATTCGGCATGTTGTAGTGGAATAAAACTCACATCAACAACTCCCTAAATTTTGCCTTGTAAAAATGACAATGGAAATATAGACCAAGCCCTCCAATTTGCATTGAGAACAATGAAAATAAAAGAGGGAAAAGTATAAGGAGTAAGACCAAGGTTGAGAAGGTGAAAATCCTCAAACAGTCATGATTTCCACCTTGTCCTCAGGAGGATGGGAACACAAACTTGATCTTCAAAACTTGCAATGAGAAAGGTAACATAGAACAATAACATGGAAATGGTAAATTAGATCAGTTTTGGGCCAAATTCTATGAAGAAAAACAATGAGTTTGAAAAGATGAAAAAAGAAAATTCCTTGAAGGATGGCGGATTCTGCCATCGTCCAAGGATTAATAATCCTCAAGCACCCTTGGAATCCGCCTTGGAGTTTTGGTCCTAAAACTTGTTTTTGATCTACAAGTTTGAATGGAATGGGAAGAAAAACAATCAACGATAACATAATGACATGAAGATTGAAGCTAAAACTAAAAGCCCAAAGGAAATTCCTTTCCAAGGATTTGTAATCCTCTACGATGCCTAAATCCTGCCTAGAGTTAAAGGATCGGTGGAAAGAGGTAAAGGTGCGAGTTAATGGATAATTGATGACTAAAACATACCTTTGAGCCCTCCTAACATGTCAGCCTGCACAAGGGAGGAACAAGAATGTTTGATTAAAATCTTTTAATTGTTCAATAAAGACCAAGTCGGCCCCTACATAGATGTCTTTTCAAGTTGTTAATCGCCTATATAAGGAGGATGATAATGATTCATTTGCCACATCGAATACAAGCAAAGTCATCTCTGTTAGTAGACAGCGAGCATCTTCCTAAGGCAGCGAATTGTCTCCCTTATAGGCAACAAACTATCACAAGAGAGGTAGTAAATCACCTTGTAGGAGGCAGCGAAACTATCTTGGGAAAGCAGCTAATTGCCTTGTGAGTAGCGAATTTGAACACTTAAGGCAGACTTCTTCCCAAAAAGAAGAGACATAGAGGGTAAAGAAAATTAAATTTGGGCACTCTATACAATGAAAAACTTATTATCTCCCAGATTTTTGCAAGATTCCATTTCAAGTTGCAAGATTAAGATCATTTTATCAATAAAATCAAAACTTGGGATTTGCAAGAAGAAAGAGAAGTTTGATCTTGAACTTAAGAAAATCCATTTTGCCTCCTTGTTATGATGTTGATGCAATATTTTCAGATTTCCTTCACTTCGTCGTTTCATGAGTTTAATGCATTTTTTTCTCCTTTGATTTTGCAAGGTAAGTATGGAGCAAAGAGAGGTTTGGAGAGCAAAGGGATGCTACAAGACCAAGTCCAAAAATTCAAGCAAGGAGATCAAGCTCGAGCACTCCAAATGAGAAGGAGATTCAAAATCAGATTATCAAAGTGCAAATTCAAAGATCAAGATCAAGATGGAGAAAGAACAAGGGAAAGGAAAAATCAGAGTTTACAATTGAAAGAAATTTTATCATCAACTTGAATTTCCTCCGGAAATCCAAGTTCATTTGAAGGATCTAAGTGCATGAAGACTTCATCACTTCAAGAAGTTCAAGATTCAAGTACATGGAGTACAAACAAGTTCAAAATCATGGCAATGAGAAAATTTTCAAGAACTAAGATGGAGAAAATTTGAAAAGATGAAGCAATTTGGGAATATGGCATCACAATTGAAGGCTTGATAATCTTGAGTATCAAGAGATATTTTCTCATCACCAAAGAATTGATCAAGTCTACAAGATGAGGACGTTGAGGTGGTGCCTACTTGTCTTCTACCAATCAGAAAATCCTAGTTACACATGCTCAAGCACATTCAATCATATTATGCCAAGTGTACAATTTTCTCATTGGCTCTCAAAAACATTGTAATTTTCTTATTGGCCCATAGGGTGGTGCCTTCATGTAATTGGATGGTAGTGTGGCAACCCTAATTAGGGTTTGTAGTGGGTAAATCTTAGCCCTTGATCTTGAATCGATCTTGGCCCTTCATTGTAATTGAACAACTATAAAAGGCCAATGCCTTCTCATTTGTAAAGGGGTTAGATTGTAGATTCATTATAGAGGAGAATAGATTAGAGAGTAGGTTAGGAGGAGACTTGTTGAAATTGTTTCCATGATGCTATCAAAGTAATTGTTGATTCATTGTTGGTCTTCATGGTGGATTACTTGTATTGCTTTGAAGTATTGCATGGTTTTTCCAATTCCTCACTTAGAGTAGATTTCATTTCATGTTGAGTAGAAATAGTGTTTAGTTGAATGGAAGTAATTTTGGATGTATCTTTGGTGAACTCGCTTAGACCAAAGCACTAGCTACTTGCTGATTGTAAGTATGCCTTGTGTGGTCGAATGACATTTATATGAACTTAACTTCGATTATTGCTTACGCATTGATATGCATCTATGGATGGTGTTAATGGAATGGTGGTAGTTTGAACATCTTACATTTACCTTAGGAGATCACACTAGCTTGGTTGATGTTGATGGCTAAACTAAGTCTAGTAGAGTCACAAAGACATCCACAATCTCTTGCATTCTAGGAGTAGATTAGCTTTCAAACCCTTTCCCTTGTAGTTGTTGGTTGAATGAAATCAAAGTTAAGTTGATATCCATTGAATGAATAGTGTAAGTCCCTTTGTGATAACCAACATATCACATCATAAAATTGAGTGAAAGTCCACAATAAGAAGGAACTTTGAGGTTGTCTCATTTGATCACATAATTCGTATACATTGTTTAGCATATGAGTATCCTTATTCAAGAGAGAGTTGGAGATTTGGTGTTTCATCTTGAGATACTAAGTATTTAGTTCTATATGTTGTAGTGGAACAAAACTCACATCAACAATATCCAACCAACACTCAAACTGATTGGCCAAATCAGTTATCATCTTCATTTGAGACTCAAAAATAGCTCCACCATTAAGCTGATTGGACTGAAAGTGCTCAAATCTACAACTATGCAAGTCAAAAGTTACCAACTCGATAGGAGACCAAGTCCTCATAATCTCCTTTCAGTCCTGTTGTGACCTTTTCACACATCGCCCATTGGAAATGGGACCCCCTTTCTTTTTGTTCGCTTGGCCTTTTGGGTTTTTTTTCTCAGTTGCTTTGTCATCAGTCTCCTGAGCCTCTTCTTGTCCCTAGTGAGAACTGATGATTTTGACTAAGTCTTGAATGAAGATTAGTTCTCTGCCTTTTTGGGTTTCAATTTTGAAGCGTCTCCTGGTTTAGAATTGTGAAGTTGAATGAAGTATCAAGTTTAGAATCCTATATGAAAAATGAGCACTATCCAAAAATTTCTAAAAAATTTCAAAATCTCCTATTGAGGAGCTAAATGTGCCCAAAATTGAAAAGGGTATTGAACAATCAAAGAGTTGGTTAAGTGTTAATGAAAGGAGTATAAATCACATCGAGAATCCAGAACCCTCCTTCCTTGCGCACTTGCACCCTTGAGTGTAAATCATTAGTGTATAGAAAATGATCAAAAGATAAAAATTGCACCTCAAAACAGAAGTGCGTTCAAAGAACAGGAATATTGGGATGGTCACCCAAGTGCATGAGAATGGATTCCCCAAGTTAGACAAGCACCCTCAGGATAGTGACTTATCAAGAGCAATTAAAATCTATCTTAGAGATAGTAATTTGTTGCTGTACCTCAGAATGATATCAAGTATAGATGTATCCAAGGGCAATAGTTAGCTCAAGAAAGGGATTACATTCAACATAAAAAAAATTCCTTTACGAAGATTAAGTACCTTGAACACTAATGCAAAGGCCAAGAGCCCCAATGTGCACTCGACAAAATAGATTTTGCAAACCATGAAGCGATTGGGAAATGCAAAAATAAATCCTTATTTATCATGGGTAAGGAGAAATATAATTTACATTGTAATCTCTTGCATCTAAATATAAGTGAATACAGCTAGGTGTGCATAGCTTATTCTGTGATTTCATTTTTCCATGCATATCAAATGTTTTTTTTCTGTAAAATTCAAAAAAGTATATACATTTGAAAAACCCAAAAAGCATATATTAAAAAATACAAAATCCAAGAAAACAAAACAATTTGCAACAAAGATTAGAGATAGAATCTAGACTGGGTTCTTACGTCCAACCCCTTTGAATGCGTACCCATGAGAGAAGAAAGAGAAGTAAGCGATTTCTGAAGAGAGAAGATGCGTGATAATGTTGGAGAGAGAAAAAGTTTTAGAGAGAAAATATGAAAGATTTTTCATGTGATTCTTACGTCAATTATTTTATTTTGGAGGAAGAATTCCAGTTGCAGACGTTCAAGGAAGACATTCAAGGCTATTGATGTTTGTAGCTTCGCTCAGATAAAATATTATGAGAATAGATTAAATTATGCACATACATATACATACCAATATATATAATAATAATAGATATTATTATTATATATATTGGTATATATATATACATAATCAATTATCATTATATTAATCTCATAATAATGAATAGACATGTCCCTTCATGGGACATGTCTCTCCTAGCCTCTTTCCCAATATAAAAGAAAGATAGATTGTTGCATTTGGAAAGTACATACCATATACATTATAGGCAGTGCTATTACATTTGCAGCGATCCTAAAACCTTAACATGGTATCAGAGCCAGACTGCAAATATCTTTAGAAGAGCACGAGAAGGCAAAGTTGAAGATAGCTGCACATCTGCTATATTCTATATTCTTTCATTTATCATTACATGGTATTATTTGGAATTTTCTTTCGCATGCGAGAGGAGTAATAAATGAAAGTGTGCATGCTTTCTCTATCTGTCAATGCACGTAAATTTTCTAAACCTGAAGATGAAGTTTTCATCCTTGTGGCTATTCTTGCAGTCGTAGCACAGACGTTCCCCCATTTTCCCCAATTCTGTTTGTTACTGGAATTTTCTATTGCGTGTGAGCGCTGAGGAGACAAATTAACTTCGGCAGCGTAGCTAGACAAGACATTCCTCCCATTTTTTCCACAGCCGTCTATTCAAGCATTTGTAATTACTTGACGTAATGCTTGGTTGGAAAGGGAAGATTGATAACAATTACTAGAATCTTCAATTTGACAGACGTTTGCCAACTCAATTTGGCCCATCGATGAAAGACATGGATTGACTTTGGTGAGCCGCCTCACAAAATAGACTTGATTGAAAGCTTTGTTGGGGCGTGATCTTCAATAGAATGAAAATTATTTAATGACTGTCGATGTTCAAGAGTCATATCCAAAGCTTGCTTGTTAATAAAACGAAGAAACGGGAGCTGCTTATGGTTGATCAATGTGCGCAGAGGAATATTAAGAAACCATTATCGTGTCCTCCGATTCCTAGTGCAAGCCTTTTGGTCTGAAGGCATATTCTGAATAATCACTAAGGAATGCATTACTATATTTGAATCCTTTTGGTCTGAAGGCATATTCTGAATATTCACTAAGGAATGCATTACTATATTTGAATCGAATGCCCTTCTTATTGGGATCGAATCTATCGTGGATACTGCATTGGACATTTCATACTTCATGTGAGTGCTCCCAGACAACAACGAAATTCTGAATCGACAGTAAGAGGAAATCGAGCATCACTGAAGAAGAGTATTTCCCACGCGAATCCCACTGGAAGGATTGATCATCATCAAAGAAGAAACATACAGAAAGTCCAAAATAATTGTTTCATTTTTAAATAACAGTTGTCTTGTACAATCTATGCACAAAGTTTGTCTTTCGATAGGATTACATAACACGATCTGGGTGTCATGATGCGTGTGAAGATCATCGGGTGGAAGTTAATACGGGATCTCTGGGTCTGATAACTCTTAGTGCCAATCACATTTTCTCCATCAGTAGTTGTTGCTAATCGTGCTGAAGGAAAATTGACAAGTGGAATCAACTATATGTTCAAAAGATTTGATTTGCTTCACAGGTGGAGCTTATATCAGATTGGGAGTAATGAATATCAACCCCATTGTATTTCTGAAGCGCGTGGATAGAATGGAGTAATCATCTGTTCGATACTCCGCAAACTCAGATATACATAGCGCTTGAGATTTTAATGATGAAGTCAAATTAACTCTTCAATATTTTATTGGAGATAAAGTTGTTTGGAACATAACACAGAGACTAGAATCAGGGATGCTTGAGATGATTGCCATTGAGGAAGTATTAAGAGCATTCTGGACAGTACTATTTGTGGATAGTACTCGGTTACAGTTTATTAATTAAGAAGAGATTGTTGGATGTTGTTGGAATTGGCTACTACTGATGCTATTGGCATTCATATTTTGTCATTGATGTCAACATATGTTTCTGTGGAGGAAGAACAGACTGGTTGTTACTGTTGTATGATGATTGACAAACGTGTACGTATACTGTACGGATGAATCAGAACGAGCGAAGATGATGATGTATATAAGGATGTATGGTGATCTTATTTCTAAGGTCGCTTGGCTTAATATTTGCATATTGGATGAGTTACAGATGTTTTAGTGAAGACTGATTACTGGACTGTGACAATGATGATTGACAGAGCGAGTCTTTGTGTTTTGAGTATATCTTACAGGCGATGATGATTCAGGTTATGCGAGCTTAAGGGATGACAAAAGACATGTTAAGGAATGTTTGTTATGGGTCCCAAGTCGTATGATTGTTGGTGACGTCAGTTGTGGCCTGTATTCTGGAGGATACCTATTTGGGGCCGAATTCAGAGATGTAGCGTGTATTGTGGATTGCGAGCGTGGATTACGGATCTTGGATTATATTTGATGTATTGTAATTGATGTATACTTGTTATAGGTACCGTGTGTATCTTAGCAAGGGGTTGTATAATTATTTGTATATTGGGAAAGCCTAATTGGTCTACCTGATTCAATTATTGTAATAGGGTATATATGAGAGATTTTTTCTTTTGAAAAGAAGTGTGTATGTATTGAAGAGGCAAAATAAGTGATAGAGAAGTGTGGAAGCTACGAGCTTGATTGTCTGCTGGATGTAGAGCAGAGGATGTGATTATTGTACTTCATTGGAACTGACCAAGCAAAGACATTTGCTATCAGATAGTTCACTGGATTGTATATTTTCTATATACGCTTGTGTTTCGGATTATAAGTCCTTGAGGGTGGCTTTAACCTTCTTTAGGCAGTGTGCCTGGGCAGTGAGCCCACTATTCTTCTTGACTCCTAACAGGGTCTGTCCTTTAACGGGGACTATGTATTGTAATGCTGTAATAAGCTCCTAACAGGGCTAAATCTTTTAATAGGGATACTATACTCTCAGTACATTATTTGTGGGTGCTAATTCCCACCGGTGTTTTACCTTTAACAGGGTTTCCTCAACAACAAAGGATTGTGTTATTGTGTTGGCATTTAGTGTGTTATCATTTGGATTAAAGTTTTGGTTTATAAACTTTAAAGTTTAATAATCTATCTCACAATTGATTCACCCCCCCTCTCTGTTGTGTTGGTGGACTGTTATTCCTAACAGAGATAGGAATAAAGACAAATGCCTCCGGTTATGATGAAAGGATGTGCCCATGGGAAGAAAGGTTGCTCTGGGAGACCGCCTTCCGATGTGAAAGATTCTCCTATACATCACCGTCATTATTATTGATGCTACCTTGGTGCGCGGTTATGGCTACAGCCGCTGTGAATAATCTATCGCCCAACTAGAGTAATCATCCTCTGAAGGACACTATTCTACTCAATGGCTTCTATAATATTTTGGAAAATTATCGTGGATACAATACATCCATTGGTGCATGGTTTCTTGAGTTCGTAGTTTAATTTCAAGCCCGCAAGAGAGTGACTGGAGTTGATACAAGCAATCGAGGCCAATAGTGTTGTATCATTATTTGAGTGGGTGATGTTATGTTCTTAAGGAGGATTATTGTTGTTGTTCACATACTGTCCATTATTTGAGAGTATTTTTCAGATCTTTGAAATTCAAGGTGCTCAAAAGTTGCTCGTGGACTTGCTTGTGAACGACATCCAGACTATACTGTGAAGTTTTTGAAGTCGTTGGGTGGTTTCATGAAGCTCTGTTTGCAGTTGTTCATACATAGAATTGTATGTCTATGCATTATAATCTCTGTGATAAAGACTCGGTTATGTCATGGCCCTAATGTTGGGACAACCTGATCGCTTTCCACTGATGTTGAGATATGAAATGAACCTGATCACAGATCAATGGATCTGCTGGTAGGAATTCTTTTCGGATCAAATACCAAATCTCTATAGATGACAAACTATATGATATCGATCTTGATTGCTGAATTGCAAGTGTCGATCCTGTGAGGTGAACCTTGTTAAAAATTGAATCTGTTGTACAATCCCTGATTGGTGAATGAGGATATCAAATTAGCAGTGTCATGATTCGGTATTGTATCTAGAGGTGATAATTTCGAGATAAGGGTCTAGAATTGGAAATCTCAAGTTTGCATATCTGTAGACATCTCTTAAAGATAAAGAGCCTTTATAGATCGAAATAAGATTTTCTTCAAAAGGGAGGAATTAGCATTCAGAGGAAGTCTGACATTTCATTAGAAACAACGTTGAACGAGGAGGACAGGAGGTTGATGCAAGATCTTGAGCTTCAGAGGGAACCACATCTTTAATCCTTGGGGATAAATCCACAGTTTATCACATTCACTCATGTTACTATGGAATCAGACAAGTACATTTGTGTACGAGAAACTACTCCAAATAATGTTATGATCAAAATTTCAACATGATCATGTGCCAAATGATGAGTCTCTTGGAGCAAGATATCTTCCATGATTGAAGTATGTGAACAAGGTATACTTCCGTGACAAAGGGAGAAACTAGAGAATTTGCATCAGTTGACATCTGAGGATCTTGATTCAGAGGGAGTAGACCATGGGGAGATAGTTTCTCTAGTATTCAGACGAGGTACGTTATCACTAAAGAATGGATGACCGATATTCTTACCAAGCCTCCTGCCAAAGTAAAGTTTGTGCATTTTGAGACAAGCTTGGAGTTGTGGAGAACGAAGTTCTTATTGAGAGGGAGTATTAGCATCAGTGATTTCTTGATATGTACTTTAATGCATGCTTCTTTGTGAGAAAGAAGTTTGAGGTGAAAACCTTTATTCCACCCCCTGGGAGTAGCCATGGTGGATCCACCCTGTGAAATGAGTCAAGGTGGATGTCATGTGTGTGACTCCATGACTTATGGGCCCTCCTGTGAACATTGAAGAAAGGTGATGACTTTTCCACAATGAACACTTGTATTTGATTGATGTTGTGAGGTGACGACTTTGAAACATCTCCATCATGATGTATATCACGTGACTTGATATCCGTGGACATGTCATGATGGTTAGGATTTCTTAGACATCATGGTAGATATCATAAGGTTGATATCATTAAATAAACCATAGATGATTTAGAGATCTTCATGGTGGATATTATGTGACGTAATATCCGTGGACATGCCATGATACAATATCCATATGGTAGACATCATGAGACATGATGTCTGTGCACATACCATGGATATTTGTGAGATATGGTGAATATCACGTGACTTGATATTCTTTCTCATACCATATCTCCCGATATGACGGTGATATCTTCTATATTTGTGAGATATGGTGGATATCATGTGACATGATATTCTTTCTCATACCATATCTCCTGATATCACGGTGAGGTGATATCTTCTATATTTGTGAGATATGGTGAATATCATGTGACTTGATATTCTTTCTCATACCATATCTCCTGATATCACGGTGAGGTGATATCTTTTATATTTGTGAGATATGGTGAATATCATGTGACTTGATATTCTTTCTCTTACCATATCTCCTGATATCACGGTGAGGTGATATCTTCTATATTCGTGAGATATCTTCTATATTTGTGAGATATGGTGAATATCATGTGACTTGATATTCTTTCTCATACCATATCTTCTAATATCACAGTGAGGTGATATCTTCTATATTTTTGAGTATGGTGAATATCATGTGACTTGATATCCATGGACATGCCATTACTCCTGATGACATTGGACATGCCATTACCCCTGATGACACTGTGAAGTGACATCATTTATGGTGGATATCATTAGACTTGATATCCGTGGATATGCCATAATTTCTGATATCACACTAAAGTGATATACCTCCCACACAATATATGGACCTATTGTGTCTACATGAGGATAGTAATCATCCTCCCTAGCTAAGAGGGAGTGTTAATATATTGTAGTTTCGATCGGATTATTCCTATCGATGAAATCAAATGCATAAGTTGTCTATCGACCTTGAGCATTTGATCACTATCCCTTCTTCTGTAATTACTGTTATGATTATTAGTTATCATATATATGATTATTAATAAGTTTCCAATCATATATATATACATCTAATATTGTTAATATAGATGATATTTTATATACATGATATAAACTGTGATTAATCATATATATGATATAAATCATACTGCTGATACTATGAGTTATATTAATATTAATTATATTGTTAATACTTATTAGTGCCTTCATCTATATTGAGTATCAATTCACTTTATATATATATTGATATCATCATATGCTATCAAAGATAACATCAAATGATACCAATATGTATATTGGTTAATGATTAATGAGAATCAATAATATTAATGAGGCTGTGATTTGAGTATCTATTTATGTCAATATTAATATTAACAAACACTGAAAACAAGTATTGGCGATAACTAATGAATACCGATTAAGTTAGTATTGGTTGAGATTACTAAACATCATATTACATATTGATTGGATCGTATGTGATATGTCTCTACTTAAACTTAGTATCCTTATCGTAGACATCATGAGACGTGATGTCAGTGCTCATACCATGGACATTTATGAGCTATGGTAAATATCATGTGACTTGATATTCTTGTATATACCATATCTCTAGATATCACGGTGAGGTGATATCTCCTCTCTTTCACAATTAATGGATTTATTGTGATTTGCATCTTGATGGATTTTATCTTCCCTAGCTAAGAGGGAGTGTTGATGTTTGTAGCTTCGATCAGATAAAATATTATGAGAATAGATTAAATTATGCACATACATACCAATATATATAATAATGATAGATATTATATATATATATATACATAATCAATTATCATTATATTAATCTCATAATAATGAATAGACATGTCCCATGAAGGGACATGTCTCTCCTAGCCTCTTTCCCAATATAAAAGAAAGATAGATTGTTGCATTTGGAAAGTACATACCATATACAACATAGGTAGTGCTATTACATTTGCAGCGATCCTAAAACCTTAACAAAGGCCTAGAATTCCAGTTCCAGTGTTGAAGACGTTAAAGTTTCAAGCATCAAGTTCAAGGCGTTCAAGGTTCGAAGATTAAAGTTCAAGTGCAGATATACAGAAGGAAGATTGTAACATCTTGAATTTCCTCCGAAAGTCCAAGACTATAATCAAGCAGTTCTGTGTGAAGAAATTCTAGAATGATTGAATCATCAACGAGGGAGTTCAATCCTGTTAAATTATAGCTTTGATCTGATTGATTTATCAATATACATACATAAAATTAATGTTAACATATATATATATATATATGAGTTATATTGATCAGATTCAATATATTAGAATGAATCGACTTTAGTCGATTACATTCAATATATATTTAACATGCTTTGGATCAGATTCTATATTGTAATATGTTACAATAACAATTGATAGTTATCTGTAACCATTGTAATCGACATAGTCGATACTATTCACAAATGGTATGTGTTACTATAACTATCATACGATAGTTATCGTAACACACACACACACACACACATATACATATATATGTGTTACGATAACTATCGTATGATAGTTATGCGTAACACAATGCTGTTACAATTATATATATGTGAATCAGTGTGTAATATATAAACACGACTTATATTATTAAACAACAGTTACGAAAGGGTATGTAAGACATGACCCTACGTGGCTCATGCCACGTATGGTCATGTCTATACATTGTCATTACTGTTATATTATGTATATATAAACATATGTGCTGTGGTAATATATCAATCACAGTGTGCATATCATTATCACAGCAACATATGAGATATATATCTCTGCAATTACAACACAGTAAATATATATATTTACTCAAGATAATATCTTGTGAACAACACAAGAAAGAATACTGAATTCTCTCTAAACAAGATCTCTATTCCTAACATGGTATCAGAGCCTCTTTAGAGAAGAATCGATATAAGTAAAAATTCTGAATTATTTCAGATTGGTTATTAATATAAGAGGAAAATACTGGCCAACAACATTAAAGTGGAGGACAGACTTGAAGGTGCTACGAACTTTTTCTCATGGAGGATACGAATCTTAACATTGCTCCAAGAACTCGAGTTAGATTCCTATGTTGAGGAGGATATAAAGATGCCTTGAAGATGAACCTGACAAATCAACTTGGAAAAGGCGCAACAACAAAGCAAAGAAAATAATAATTGATGCTGTTAAAGACCATATTCTTCCCTCCATAGCGAGACTAAAGACCGCTTATGAAGTATTCAAAACCATTCAAGAGACATATGAGATAAATAATACAAGCAGATTACTTACTCTCAAACAACAACTCCTGAATTTAAAGATGAACAAAGGGGAAACCATCACATCTTACTTCCTAAGGATTTCCGAATTAAAAGATCAACTATCTACTATTGGAAGCAATATTGATGACATGGAGTTAACATTAATAGCTCTCAGCGGATTACCTATCTCATTGGAATCCTTCATTCAATGTATAACTGGATGCTCCTCTCTACCTAAGTACGATCAACTAAAGAACGATTGCACTCAAGAGGAATCTTGATTAATATCAAGAGGGATCGGGCCAAACGAAGGAGGAGAGATCCAAGCTCTACATATTCAAATTTCAAAGGCAACAAAAGGAAGTTCAAACTAAAGAAGGTAAACTATAGCAAAAATCACAAAACCAGAGACTTCTCCAAAGTACAGTCCTACAAATGTGATAAACTTGGACATACACACAGGTTCTGTCTAGAAAGAAAGAAAATTCAATCAGCAATAGCCGAATCCCAAGAAGCAGAAATATCCCTATTCTTCTTGGCCTTATCAAGTGAAGTAAATTCAAATAAAAACAATTGGATAATCGATAGCGGAGCATCACGTCACATAATTGGATTTAGAGATCAATTTGAAACCCTAGGAGAACATTCCTCTGAAGAGGTTACAATTGGAGACAACTCCACTTATCCAGCGAAAGGAATTGGGACCTGCTCAATCAAGTTGAAAATAGGGGTAACCCTATAGTTGAAAGATGTTCTCTTTGTACTGGGTTTTAAAAGGAACTTGGTCTCTATCTCAGGCCTAGCCGATCAAGGCTATCGAGTCAGATTCCAAGAAGATAAAGTGTTAATATGGCCTAAAAACAATAACATCAAAAATACTATTTCTATAGGGTATAGGGATGGAAGCCTATACAAATTATGTAATAGTCACAAATTAGCTCTATGTCATGAAGTGTCAAACTCCAATGAACTATGGCACAAAAGATTAGGACATCTTGGATTTAGCACTCTTCCTTCCATAAAGAAAATCACTACAGGTATACCCAATCTAAAATCAAATCACATTAGTACTTGTAAGGGGTGTGCCCTAGGAAAAAATATAAAAAGATCCTTTCCTTCTAGTGAACATAAAACGAAAGTTGTATTAGAACTCATTCACACAGACTTGTGTGGACGTATGTCAACTCTCTCACTAGGAGGATTTTCATATTATGTGATTTTCATTGACGATTACTCTAGAAAAAATTGGATTTATTTTCTTAAACTCGAAGAATCAAATGAAGTATTGCTAAAATTCAAAGAATTTAAAGCATTAGTGGAAAACCAAATTGGGAAGAAAATAAAACCTCTAGATCAGACAATGGAGGTGAATATATCTCTGAAAACTTTAAAGAATTTTGCACTTCTGTTGGGATTAAGAGGGAGTATACAATACCTTATAACCCTCAACAGTATGGAGTAGCAGAAAGGAAAAATAGAACCATTATTGAAGCTGCCAAGGCCATGATACATGATCAAAATCTTCATACCTCATTTTGGGCCGAAGCATCTAATACTCCCGTATACATTCAAAACAGGTGTCCTCACTCAATCCTAGAAAACATTACTCTTGAAGAAGCCTTTACAGGGAAGAAACCAGATCTAAGTCATCTAAGAATCTTCGGATGTCCTATATATGTTCACATTCCCAAAGAAAAAAGAACCAAACTAGAACCCTCTGGAAAGAAAGGAATACTTGTTTGTTACAATGAAACTACTAACGGATACAGGGTCTAATTCCCAGGACATAAATCTATTGACATTAGTAGAGATATCAAATTTGAAGAAGACATTGCTCTTAAACTCTCTACACTCACAGAAGAGGGATCAAATGAGAATCAGAGGGAGAACATTATAGAAAATGATGAAAATCACG
>MU225655.1:631305-641498 GCA_018584345.1 Thuja plicata | reverse complement strand
TAACTATCGTATGATAGCTATGCGTAACACAATGCTGTTACAATTATATATATGTGAATCGGTGTGTAATATATAAACACAGCTTATATTATTAAACAACAGTTACAAAAGGGTATGTAAGACATGACCCTACGTGGCTCATGCCACGTACGGTCATGTCTCTACATTGTCATGACTGTTATATTATGTATATATAAACATATGTGCTGTGGTAGTATATCAATCACAGTGTGCATATCATTATCACAGCAACATATGAGATATATATCTTTGCAATTACAACACAGTATATATATATATATATATATATATATATATATATATACTCAAGATAAAATGTTGTGAACAACACAAGAGAGAATACTGAATTCTCTCTAAACAAGATCTCTATTCCTAACAAATCCATTTTAAGAAGATGAATTCCCAAGCAAGCATATGTAAGGAAGAAAATGGTCAAAGGGAGATAATTTCAAGAAGTAATTAAAGTTGGATTTGGGTTAGGAAATGATGCAGTTAGAAAACATCGAAGCCTACATGGCACCTAGCATGCTGACATGGCGTCCAATCATCTCCACCAACTAATCAAAGTCATTCAAGTCAAAATTCACTGCATTAAAAGAAGGGAACTAGGAATAATCTATTTAAGGCAGAAAAGGCATTTAATGCATAGTGGACATTCATGTCGCTCCTTTGCTGAATGGGCTAGCATAGTGGGCATTTATTACCCCACTAAGAGGGTGGTTTTATCTTGATTGGTCTGTGTGGACTTGTGCATTAATTTTAGATTCTTTTCCTTTGCCCTAAGCCTAATTAGGGCTGAGGTGGCACAATCTGGGCCATCGGTTATTGTTTCAATCCAGGGCATTCATTGTAATTGGAGACCTATATAAAGGCCTCATTTCTCATTTGTAAAGGATGAAATTTGGAGATTGTTGCTATGAGCTACTGAGATAATAAAGCAATCATTGAAGTTTGGTGATTTCTTGATGTGTGTTAGTGCTTGCAAGTTCTCTTTGTTCCCTCACTTAGATTAGATTTGTTAGATAAAGTGTTTTGATTTCAATGGAGAATGTAATGATGTCTAATGAATTCCATGGCTCATACTTTTGATAGTTTGCTGATTGTAAGGTGTTGTGTAAAGTTAGCCCAAGCCCTCCCTTTTATGGATGCTTAACTTCTATCATTAAATGTGCATTGTTCATTATGATGGTGTTCATTGTGGTATGAAAATCCTTTGCATAACTCACAGGAGTTTGCACCAATTCTTGCAGAGTTGTAGTTGATCTTGGCGAAGCAGAGCTTGGTTATTTTGGAATTTGTCCATCAAAGTAGTATCTATTGATATCATTGCCCTTAAGATTAGAATAAAATTCCTAAACCCTATTCCCATTTACTTTCTGCATATTCGTGAAAAACCCCAAAAAAAGTACTTCCATTGCAATATCAGTTGAAAGATCCCATAACCAGTATTGTTCTAAGTTGACTTGAGAGAATATAACGTAAGGCCCCTCGTGATGCCAGCATATCACATCAACCATTGAGCTTATCCACAGTCAAGAACTGACATAAAAGGAACCTTGGAATCAATTGTATGATCTTTCACAATCTTAGCATACACATGATTTTGATCAAGAAGATAAGATATCTAAAATATTTTGTTCTACTATTGGTAGGTCATAAAACACACATCAACAAGTCCACCTGTAGTGACTGAAATGGACTTCTATAAATTGTGAAATAAGAGGTAACATCAGCAACAATATCACTTTTAGAGCCCATAACCTCCCTTGGAATGCTTCTCCCATCACCATTAGTCATCAACAACCCCTGAGAAAAACCTTGCGCATAAGTACCAACAAAAAAAAAACTTCACCATGCTGATGCTGCACTACTCTGATTTCTATGTGCCATCTCCCAAAAGTGATTTTGAGGATGCTTACGGAATCAACATCACTGATATCCACTTTGTCACTTTGTAAACCAAGATCAAGTATCTTTCCAAGAGGATTTAATCCTCGATGGTCCACTACGAAAGGTAAACTATCAGCAATCCTTGGTGACCCAATTAACAAATTGATTGGATACACCCCATCACTACACACCACAATTTGTTCAAACATCCTCAGAGTGAAAAGATGTGCATCAATCATTAAATTATCAACATCATTAATGACACTCCCTATGCTGAAATGACAATCCCATGCATTGAAGTTCCTGCAATTGGCTGTATTCATCAAAGCCAAACCTGATTCTTTCATGATCAGCGTTAAAGAACAGCTCTTAAAAATTAAAGTGCATGCTGAAATCAACTGAACCAAGTCTGAAAGTTTTCCCATTTGCTGCATGCTGGTGGAATTGTCCCAACTCAACCAATTATAAATATGAATGACCTGTTCATTAGTTACAAATGAACTACAAGCAGCAGGTTCAAAGTTAGGAAACATCAAAGTCTCATTTGACAATCCCTCAAAAAGATGTCTCCAAAGCCATTTTAATATGCTTACTTGTGTGTATCTCGAGTCCATAAACACATCCTCAAACTTAGGCATACAATCTTGAACTAGGTGATTATTTTTTTCAAAGTTATCCGCATTAATTATATCCTTAATCTCATGGCAAATCCAATCATATGTAGGTAAAGGATTGCTGTTCACAATCATTAAATCAGCATTTTCTTTACACCTTTCATTGATGACATAAAAAATCTCATGTGTTTCTTCTTCTAGTTTTGATTTATTATCATTAGATGCTAATCCACCAAGAGTACCACTATGAAATTTGTTTGTAAAACCTATTATAGCAGCAATCCCATGGCTGCAACTTGCATCTTCATGTGAAGGTTGATCCTCCAAGTTCCAAAGTTTAGATTCTTGGTGTAACTCCCAATCCCTATCAACATATTGGATCTCCCTAGCATGTAAAATGCTGGAATCATGGTGCCCCATTTCCTTCCTCAGGAATTCATCAATTCCTTCTACCACTGTTTTGATCTCCATCTCCCTTGAACCAACTTCTTGTTCCTTGGTTGTAGTTGTAATAGATATCTGATTTTCTGTTTTGTACAGAGAAAAATGAGCCGTACTTAGCTGGTAGAAAAGATCATCAACCTGTTTTTCGTTGTCCTTTGCAAACTTGATAACAAGGTCCCTATCCATAAGGAATTGCAAGTAATCTGATTTAAGTGGATGCAGCTGTGCACTAATGACTCCACTTGAAATTCCTTTTTGCTTCTCAAATTGGGTTCTCCAAATAAGATCTTCTATTTATTTATGAGAATCATCTGCCTTTGGTAAAACTTGCACAATCTTCTTCTTCGTGACCAATAATCTGTGCTTCAAATCCTGCAATGCTTAAAGCCTTTGTTCAAATTCTTCTAGGGAACATGGGCTGTCACACATTAAATTTTCTGATTTGTTCTCAACTATAGGAACATTATCACCATCACACTCAATTGTCTCTCTAGATGATGTCATCCACTCTTCAGTAGAAATAATGGGACAACATTATGATCATACATGGATTCATCAAAATAGTTTTTCTCTTCACGTGTTTTATCAAATAATGATTTGTAGGTCACCATTAAGGAGTTTTGTATACCCCTCAATTGCAGCCATTGATTCTTTCTCGATAATATCAACCTATTGTAAAGTTGTGTTGGTTTTATCTTTCTTGTTGCTTGCCCCAACTTCTCTTATTGTCTTAGTGAAATCAGGTTCTTCGATATTATCAAAGTATTCATCTTCACTAGTGGAAGCATATGAAGAATTAGCTCCATCCCTAACTTGGTAAGCATCAAGACTAACAAAAGCAATTTCCTCTTCTTGAGCCTTTAAAATAATGACATAGAAATACAAGAATTTTCAGTGGGATCAACATTAGTACATCCCTCAATAGTATTAGAATAATATCTTCATTATTTCTAATTTAATGTTCAATATTATAGATTTTTTAAATATTAGATAGTTTCTAATTTTACGATTGTTTCATAGTAGAAACATCGTCTTTGTACAACTATAAATGATCGTTTGATCATTCAATTAATTCATTCAAGTTTTTACAAAAATATGGTATCAAAGCGGGTACAAATTTTTTTTGAATTTTTTTAAAAATTCCTTGAATGAAATTTTTGTAGTTACAATTTTCAAAAGTTTTTTGAAGGGTTCTAAGTTGTTTTCATCTAGGGTTTTCTGGTGGAAATTCGCGGGTTTCTGGTGGTCGTTTTGCCTTGTCTCTATTTGCAAAACCACTTGTGAACTTCTTTCATGCTTTTGCAACTCCCGATTTGAATCTTCCCGTTTGTGAGTTCGCGACTCAAAAACATGAATATTGGTCGTGTTCTTTCTCTACGGCGAAGAAGACAACCTCTGCAGCCCGTGCTCCAATTTATCTGGCTTGAACGATCATTTTTCTGATCGTTTTCTTTTCTCAAAAGCTCGTGACGCATATTAATAGTTGTTTGTTACAAATGCGAATGTATTTCACGATTCTTGGAGGCAAAACAAGTGATAGTCTGGTTTTTTACCACGAATTTCAATGACTGCCCTATATGTATGGGCATGATGGGATTTTTTATGAGTTTGCTGGATTGTGTTCTTTCTTTGCAATGAATTTTCTCTGAGATTTCTTGCCAATGGGAAGGCTTTCTTGGCCCGTTCTTCCGAGTTTCTCAACTTGCGTTTTCAAAACTTGTCTCTTCAAATCCATGGTTCACACAGCGATTTTCTTCAAACATCCATGGCAGATTTTCAAGTTTTCAGTGTTTTTGCAAACCTTTCTTTTTAGCTTGACTAGGGTTTTTACAACACCCTTTGATTTTTTGGTCGGATTACAATTTTACCTACATATTCTTTGTGGGTTTTTTGCGAAGTTTTTTGGGTTTTCGTCATATTTTTATGGGTCTATAAAAAATCCGTACATTGGGATTTGTGCCAACCGTACTTCATCTTTTTAAAAGTCTGTATCTAAATCTACCTTTATTCCTGCATTGGAATCCGTGACCCAGGTTTCGCCATTAGTTTTTTGCCTCTTCAGAATTCCTCATTTTTTTGTGCCTCAGAATGCGTGCAGATGGCGTCGTTGACCAACATAATGTTGGAAGGCAATCAACCATTCAACAACAAAAAAATACAACACATGGAAGCAATGGATAATGACTCTCTTTGAGTATTGTCGCCTTGATGAGCTTGTTTTCGGTCAACAGTCTCGTCCTACCAGAGCTGGACAAGATCAGGATAAGTTTGACAAGTGCAATCGAGAAGCGGTCATGCTTATCAAGCTTTCAGTGACTGATGATAAGTTGCCACAAGTGCCATCCGACAAGACAGCTGCAGAGATCTGGAATATTTTGAAGGATCTCCATGAGGCATCAGATAAGAGCCGCGTGTTCTTCCTGAAGAACCAACTGTTTTCTATCATGATGGATGAGTGTATGTCCTTACAGGAGCATCTGACAAAGCTTAAGGACATTCGAAATCAGCTAGAGGCCATTGGTCGAAAAATGGAGGAAGAGGATATGGTAGTCATAACCTTGAAGAGCCTACCTAAATCCTATGAGCACTTCATAGAAACGCTCAACATTACTGTAGCTAATTTTGACTTAAAGTTTTTGGACTTGTGCACCAAACTTTTGCAGCAAGACCATTGGAAACAACAGTTTGGTAGCAGTGTAACTTCATCCTCCTCTAAACAAGCCTTCGTAGCCAAATCCTTTCACAAGGATAAAGGCAAAGCTCAATCCTTTCAGGAGAAAGGCCCTAGTCAACCTCAGGATTACTCGAAGAAGAAAGTTCAGTGTAACTATTGCCACAAATTTGGTCACTTGATAAAGGACTGTTGGAATCCGCTTGCTTCTGAACAACAGAAGAAGGGAAGGTCTCAGCCTAAGGCCAATGTCGCAGAACACTTAGAGTAGAAAGAATTTGCATTTTATGCTTTCATGGTGAAATGCCCTGCAGATCATGTGAAGTCTTCTGCTTGTTACATAGACTTCGATGCTTCTTGACACTTCACTCATCGGCGTGATTGGTTAACAGATTTCTCACCTTTCACCGATTTAGTCATTTTTGGAGGAGAAGAGTATCCTGTTGTCGGCAAGGGCAACATGCAAATACAATTTGGTGGGAGGAATCTCATATTCCTCAATGTATACTATGTTCCTGGTATGGAGTTGAATCTTCTCTCAGTGAGCTAAATTATGCGACATTCTCCTCAGCTTGATGTGGTCTTTAGTTCACACAAGTGTTCAATTATTGATCGCGCGACTCACACTACTATAGCTATTGTCATCGAGGATCATGGCCTATATAGACTTGTGGATTCAAGTGGTTCTCTTGAGCATGCCTTTGCTGCTAAATCATCTTCCATCAGCAGTCTCTGGCATCAGCGGTATGACCACTTGAACATACACTATCTTGCTCAACTTGTTTGGGAGGATCTAGTTCTTGGCTTACTTGAGATTCAGATCATTCAAGGATGGTGACTCATGGCGAGCCTCAAAGGTATTGTAGTTGGTTCATGTTGATGTTTGTGGTCCGATGAATATTTCTGTTACTGGTGCTAGGTATTTCTTGTGTTTTGTTGATGATTTCAGTCGTAAAATGTGGGTGTACTTTCTAAGACATTAATAAGATGTGTTTATTGTATTTTAGAAGTTTTAAGGCCTAAGTAGAAAAGAGTCTGGCTGCCCCACAGTCACTCTTAGGTCAGATAATGGGGGAGAGTTTTGTTCTAATGCTTTTTCCAACTTCTGTGATACACACGACATCAAATGCCAATTAACCACTCCTTACACTCCTTAGCAGAACGACGCTGTTGAACGTTGCAACTGCACTATAACAGAAATGGCTAGGTCAATGATGGAACACAAGAGTGTTCCTAAGAAATTTTGTCCAGAAGCAATATTCATTGCAGTCCATCTCCTTAATCGGTCTTCCACACAGGCTGTTAAGGGGAAGACTCTTGAGGCTGAGGAAGCCTGGACTGGTCGCAAGCCTAGGATTAGTCATCTGAAAGTCTTTGGCTCTTTAGCATATGTTTGGATTCCAGATGCCAGCGCTCCAAGTTGGATTCCAAGAGTCAGAAACTTATGTTCACAGGGTATAGTGACAACCACAAGGTTTACCAATTGATTGATATAGACATTGATCGTCTTATCTTCAGTCTTGATGTTGTCTTTGATGAAGAATGAGGACCTTTTCAATTTTCCTCGTTTGTGCAGAATTCTGAGGATCAACCTTTGAAGGCTATTGATATGGGTGTCCGATGCCCATTTGGTTCACCTAATGGGAGGGATGATGCAAACTCTGAGTTTGATGATGCACTACCTGAATTTCCTCTGGTTGATGCTCCTCCTGTTGAACATGTTCCAGATTCGATTCCAGTTATTCTTCTTGCATCTTATGTTGGTCCTTCTACTATTTGGCCTAAATGGTGGGCTAAAACCATTAGTGATCTCCGTCTTGATGAGCTCATTAAGGGTAGATCTTTTAGAAGCAAGAGCAAGCAACAAAATACACTCAACTTTTCTCTCATGGCCAACATTCATAGTATTTTTGAGCTTCAAATATATAATAAGGCTAAAGGGATTCCTGAGTGGGAAAAGGCTATTGAAGTTGAACATCAGTCTTTTGAAGAATAACACTTGGGTTCTTTTTGATCTTCCTCCAAGGAAAAAACCCATTAGCTGCAAATGGGTCTATAAAGTTAAGTAGAAAGTTAACAAAACCCTTGACAAGTACAAAAATCGTCTCATTGCTAGGGGTTCTCACAGAAAGAAGACATTGACTATGAGGAGACCTTTGCTCCTACAACCAAAATGAGTATCATATGGATCGTCCTTGCCTTAGTAGCTCAGTTTGGTTGGAAAGTCCATCAGATGGATGTTAAGAGTACCTTCCTCAATGGTGAGTTGTAGGAAGAAGTCTACATGATGCATCCTCCTGGTTTCAAGGTTGCTGGTAAAGAACATTAGGTGTGTAGGCTAGTGAAAGCACTCTATGGCCTGAAATAGGCTCCTCGGGCCTGGTACATCAAAATTGACAAGTACCTTACAGATAATGGCTTTCAAAGGAGTCCATCTGATTCTAGTCTATATGTCAAAAACAATGGTGGTGATATTCTTCTTCTTGTTGTCTATGTTGATGACCTGATTATCACTAGTAGTTCAACACTTTTGATTGATCAGATCAAACAAAGTTTGTGTCAATCTTTTGACATGATAGACTTGGGAGTTCTGCATTGTTGTTTAGATGTTGAAGTTTGGCAAATTGAAGGTAGTATCTTCTTATCTCAGTCTAAGTATGCCTGTAGTTTGCTAGACAAGTTTTGGATGCAAGACTTCAAACCTGCATCCACACCTATGGAGAAAGGGCTGAAGCTGACAGTCAAATCAGATTTACCTGTGGTGAATGAATAAACATTCAGGCAATTGGTGGGCAGTCTCATCTACCTTATTGCTACTAGGCATGATCTTAGTTTTGCAATGAGCTACATTTCACGCTTCATGATAGCCCCAAGGTTGATCATTGGGTAGCAGCAAAGGTGTGTTGCGTTATGTGAATGACACTTTTGATTTTGGTCCTGTACAATAGAATTCACGATCCTAGACTTATTGGATTTACAAACTTAGATTAGGCAGGTTCCATTGATGACAAAAAATCAACATGTGGGTATGTTTTCAGTTTGCGATCTGGTGCAGTCATATGGACTGGCAAAAAGCAGCAAGCCGTGGCTCTTTCCTCGATAGAAGCTAAGTATCGAGGGATAGTTAAGGCAACTTGGGAGGTAGTTTGGCTTCAAAGGATGCTTTCAGACATGCAGATGTCTCAAGCAGATCCTACTCCCCTTCACTGTGATAATCAAGGGGTGCTCAAACCGGCCAAGGATTCAGTCTTCCACGAGAGAACCATGCATCCTGACCTTCATTGTCATTTCATTCGGCAACTGGTTGAGACAGATCAGTTCTGTTGCTATATGTTCCCACTATGGATCAGACAGTAGATATTCTCACTAAGTCTCTTAGCCTGAACAAGTTTGTAAAATTCAGCGGGCAACTTGGTGTAGTTGATAGATTGACCATTAAGGGAGGGTATTAGAATAATATCTTTATTGTTTCTTATTTAATGGTCAATATTGTAGATTCTGTGAATATTAGATAGTTCTAATTTGATGATTGTTTATAATAGAAACATCGTCTTTGTACAACTATAAATGATCGTTTGATCATTCAATTAATTCATTGAAGTTGTTACCAAAACAAATAGTAGGATCAACCATAGTTGAAAAACTCGTACTCGGCAACTACTTGCCAAGGACCAAAAAAAAACTTGGCAAAAACTCGGTGATAAGTCGACAACTTTTCAACAAAAAACTCGAAAACTTAAAAAAAATGCTTAAATTTAATTAGAAATGATTTTTTTTTGCAAAATTCAATGAGGAGATGTATTTAACGAGTCAATAAATGAGTAAACAAAAGAAACAAGTTGAGTCTAGATACATTTAAATGCAAATTGGATACAAAATCGCATCCTCATGTGGAATGTTGATGGCTGGTAGCCTAATAGTCTGAAGCAAAATTAAAATAGCAAATTGTCTTTGAAAAACTATAAGTAAATAAAACATCAAAACAATTTACATCTTCCTCTTCCCAGCTCTAGTAAAAAGTAGGGGAGAGATTGATGCAGGAGCATCCTGGGTGTAAGAGCAATCTTGCATCACCCAAAAATATTTCTGTTTTTATATTCAATAAGGGCTATTTTGTGCAGAGCTGCTATTTATGGAAAGTTACTATTTTTGGTAATTTTCGTATGTGCTCAGAATGATCTGATTTCTTTATTGGAGGTTCATTTTGTTCATATAAGTCTGCCAGTAAAGTTTCATTGCCGGATCAAGTGTATATTGGAAGATATTGAAAATTTTCGGTATTGGCAGCAGGGTACAGAAACTTTGAACTCTGTTTTGAAGGCTTTAGAGGCCCCGGATGAGGTCGAAAATTTGGTTGACGGGCGCTTGCGCAAGTGAAGCTTGTAGAGCGCTTCCTGGCGTTTCCGAAATGGGGTTATAATAGCCAATCGGGTCAACTGGTGATGACTTGTGGTCTTCGGAAGTTGGGCCACCTGAAATGGCGGAAAATAATTTTCTTCAAAATTTCTGTTCGGGTTTCAAAGGTTATCTTGAGCCGACTATGATGTAATAAA
>MU225655.1:586087-621679 GCA_018584345.1 Thuja plicata | reverse complement strand
CGTCCTTTATAATTTCTATTTCCATATTCTGTAAATAATTTACTTTCCAGATATTAGGATAAGATCATTTGTAGTATTTTAAGTTTGATTATCACAGTTTTAGTGAAATACTCCATTGTGTTCGAATTTGTGTCTAGTTTGCTTCCGTCGTAGGGAGTTAAAGTGCATTCTAGACTAACTTAAAATTACATAAATATATTTGATCTGTCATATCCGGATTATTAAATTGTCCAGGAATTGAAATACTTGAAAATTTATAAAGTTGTATGTAATAAGCTTATATTTTCAACTCTATTGCCCTTTTTGAAAACTGGCACTGGGCTTTTCATTATTCATAATTCATCTTTTTCATGCTGGCAACTATTTTATATTTTGCCATTTGAAGAAATATTGTATTCATCTTTGAAATTTATAATTACTCTTTTACTTTAAATTAATTATATAATCATATAATCGTTTATCCTTTTGCAATACAGAATTCCAAGCTTGAAGCATTGTTTTATACAGTTGTACGAATTGGCGTCATTATAGTGGTTTTAATAATCGTTGTGCAAAATTGAAATTCTCTTGTCATCTTGCCATTAAGGATTCTTTTCAAATACATTAATATTTTAACCATTCTGCTATAAGCACTCTGGGCTTAAGTATTTTGGTTCAGGAACAGGTATACCCGCCTTGGCCTTGCAGAGCCAGAAGTGCAGGGAACTCGGATCATACCGTTCAGTTCCGTCAAGTTGGACATAGCCGGTTGGCTATCCTGATATCAAGTTGGCAAGGCTTGTAGGATTCCAATTCGTCGGTTTTGAGAACCAACAGAGCCAACACTTTCTTATTTGTGAAATTCCTCATAAGGTTGAGGACCCAAGTATGATTATATATGAATTTACAAACACTGCTTGCGTGCTCTACACATGTATTTATCCAGGGAAGTTTGTCAAGATCCTCCAACATGAGGTCAAGGCAATGAGCAACACAAGGGGTCCAAAACACGGTGGGGTGCCTCTCCATAAGAATTTTACCTGTAGCAACATAATTTGCCGCATTATCCATGACTATCTGTACCACATTCTCCTCACCCACCTTCTTCAACACTTCCTCCAAGACCTCACAAAGATACACAACATTTTTTGTTTTTCTTGAAGCATCAAATGATTTCAAAAACATTGTGCTAGTCGAGAAAAAAAAGCAATTTAGTACAATCAATTAAAAAATTTAATGACTAAATCAATATTGATTCTTGAATATAGTTTACAAAGTAGTAAGTACAAGCTCTACAATTACTTGATGAGGAGACAAGAAAATTCAGCAGTGTCCTACTTCTTCTGTCGGTCCAACCATCAGTCATGATGGTGCAATCGTTCCTCCTCCATACCTCACACTGCTCAACAATTGTGACTTTGACATCAACCACCTTTCGGGTCAAAATAGGACCTTTTAACTCCTCTGTTGGGAAATTAATAATTAGTGTTCACATAAGTATTATAAATATTAGGATGCATTGAAAAATAAGTTGAGAGGTTTGTTATAATTTGTTGAATAGGTGATACGAATATATTGAGTTGTTAAAACAACTCAATATATTTAGGTAATTTTTTGTGGGAGTTTCCTATTATTTAGGAGATTAAACTCCTATATATATGTAGTGTATTTGAGAGAAAATAGATGGAAGCACCGTATTGTTTGATTTAATTATTTTAGCTTCTTCTCATTTCTTCCATATATCCTATTATGGTATCAGAGCGGGCACGATTGGCGGGATTATAGATCACTATTGCTGAGGCGATGTAAATGAAGAGGAGATTTTTGGCTCTGACATTGCTTTCATCGACCCTTAATCTTTTGGTCTTCTTAGACTTCTATTTTTATCGATCTCACTATTAGCTCGGATTTACTACTGGCGATGAGAGTTTGTATTCCTTGAAGACCCCATTCATTCTTTTTCCAGAACTTGTGGAGGGTGGCCGGTTGAGTGTGTGGTGCGATGTTAATAGCTTCAATCCCGTCTCTTTATTTGGCAAACCATTTCACCTGATGCAAGTCCAATCAATGCTTTCTCGGTTGGAGTCTGTATTCCTTGAAGATCCCATTCATTCTTTTTCCAGAACTCGTGGAGGGTGGCTGGTTGAGTGTGTGGTGCGATGTTAATAGCTTCAATCCCGTCTCTTTATTTGGCAAACCATTTCACCTGATGCAAGTCCAATCAATGCTGTCTCGGTTGGTTCGTGGGCGATGCAATATTGACAGCGGCTTATTTTTTGTTGGCAGCAACTACAGAGAGCCTGAATAACATCTATGCTAGCTATTTTCATTTGTGGTTGGATCTCTATTTCATAAGCGACCGCCTCATATTGACTGGTGTACTTAAGGAGGCATCAGTTTCTCTCTTGGGTGTGGATTTGGTGCTCGCGATGCTTTAAACACTGATTGAGTTTTTGCATGTTTGGAGGCGCTCACCTTTTATCTTTGACCTATGTTGTAGGATTGATCAACAATTTCTTATGACAAGATCGGCCTCAGTTTCATTGATTGGAGAAGTCTATCATTAGTTAGTGATTATCGACTATCTCCATTGGCCCACTGTTTTATTGCATGATTGTCGCTTCACACATGATTGGCAGATTTATATCTGCATTGACATTAGATTCTTACAAAGGAGCCCGAGTGGAGTTTGGTGGAGCCATGATGCATATTCAGATGATGATTAAAGCGTAAGCTCGAAACAAACTGCCAACCTTTGAATTTCAGTGGAGTCTGTGTTTTCATTGAAGCCAAAAATATTGTGGATTCTCAATCATTCATTGTTGAATTATTAATGTTGGCTATGATGAGTTAAGTGGCAATCACATCCGGCTTTAATTGTTGCATCTGTGGACTTCCTATTCGTTGAGTCATCGTTGGTTATACTGAAAACCCCACCATTATGACTTGGCACTTGGTCTTTTCTGCTGCATTTGCTATCATTTATTTTGACCGCATTTGTAACGAGCAATTTGGTCATTTTTTCTTCCTATGAAGCTGAGTATGGGTCTCTGGTTGCCTTATGCTTGCTCCAATTGTAGTTCAGCCTTATTTCCACTTGGCACAATTTTTTTGTGAATTGTTAATGTATTCAAATTATTTTACAACTTGATTAAGTAGTTTAAAGAAATGGAGGCAGGAGGCAATGAAGGAAGGAGGACAACCAACGACTTCTTGTCAGTCGCCAATGACGGGGCCGCACAATTGATTTGGTGACTAGTGTGCAATGTGTTTTCAAATTTTTGGTGTGGATTTTAGTTTTTCAGATTTTGTGTGGTGCGTGGATACTGGAAAGAACAATTATATTGTAGAGCAAACCACTACAAAAATCCTCTAATTGCAGAGATCTTCTGAGTGTCGTACGTTGTTGGAAGATGGTCAACTGGTGAATACGTTCGTTGGCAATAATGACCATGTGCAACATGATCTAGACAATAGTATGCGGTATGGTATGATTTTCTTTTCAGTAGTCCTGTTTGTGTGAGTAAATGAAATTTCACATTGTGGGGGGGGGAATAATAACCAATGTTCCATTCCCATTTCACACCAACATGACTAAAGTTAAAGGCAGCTTCTAGTGGCAGTGGTGGTTGTCCATGCTGTTGGCAGCAAATGATAACAGTGGCTACAATTAAGAACATTGTGTTCTTATGGAATGTAATGTGAAACATTTTTGAGTGTTATATTTGACTTCCCCGTTGTACAAGTATAGTGGCGAACAAAAGCACTAGTGTAATGCAGTTCATGGATCTTGAAAGGGTTTGTGGGAGGATCCAAAAAACCACACAAGGTGGACAGATGGTGGAGGTTCCTGTTCATGTCAAGGTTTGTGGTAAGCTGTTTAAAACCATGGGAGGAAAGAGCCTTTCTTTGAATCAAGGTCATGAGTCAGTTGGACATGCCACAGGGATGAGCATACTGTTGATGAAGGGTGTGAGTTCTACCATATTCACACTAAGGGGGCAATGTTGGGAAATTAATAATTAGTGTTCACATAAGTATTATAAATATTAGGATGCTTAGAAAAATAAGTAGTGAGGTTTGTTATAATTTGTTGAATAGGTGATACAAATATATTGAGTTGTTAAAACAACTCAATATGTTTAGGTAATTTGTTGTGGGAGTTTCCTATTATTTAGGAGATTAAACTCCTATATATATTTAGTGTATTTGAGAGAAAATATATGGAAGCACCGTATTGTTTGATTTAATTATTTTAGCTTCTCATTTCTTACCATATATCCTATTATCCTAATCATTAGGGGCTTTGAATCCCGCACCACAAACAGTAATAACATCTACTGCAATTTGCCAATAAGGAAACCTAAAACAAATTAAATAAATAGAATAAGTACACTAAGTTTTACTTTCAACTTTAAAAATTAAAATAATCAATGTGGCATACTCTTGAAAGCAAGAAAATCAAGACAAAAATTATAATAATAACGAGTACCTTGCTGCATGAAATTGAAGGTTGTTGTAGAACCAAAAATCTCCAATTGTCATTTTCGCAGCCTCATGCTTCTCCTTATTCCAACCCATGCTTTCAAGCGATGGTTGGGCACCCAGAGTCGTGCATGGAACAATAAGGGAATCTAATGTTGATTTCTTCTTACGAATCCGAGGCTCAATGCTCACACTCGCAGTACCACTATTTGTAGATGGAGGTAATGGAAGACAAAGATTTGAAGAGGCCTCTCTACCAAAGTTTGCCATTTCTTCCATATGCTTATGTTTTAATTCTCTTTTCTCTTCCAATTCCTCTAAATGAGCTTGCATTTGACGTATAACATCCTGGGGTGTTGCTTTGCATACTTTGGCATCATGCCCTGACATATGTGCAAGGTGATATTTCAATTGGTTAATACCTCCCCTACTATATTTAATATTGCAATGCCAACATATAACCTTTCCTTATTATGATCCGGGGATGACATGTTTCCAAGCCTTATCCCTTTGCATCTAACAGGGTCTGCATTTGGGTTACACTTAGGCTTAGATGCACTACTCTCAAGCTCAGACATTATGCTCCTGCTGCTGCAATATATCATAAATGAAAAAAATAAGCATCTACAAATTCTACACATTCTAATTAAATTGAAATAAATAAAATAAAGAAAAAAAGAACTAGGGTTTCTTACTTTTCCATCAACATAAAATGAAACAAAACTAAAACAAATGTAAACTAAATAGAAATATGAATGTAAAATAATTAGAAAACAACACAAAAAACGTAACTCACCTCTTCAAATTTGCTTCCAAAATGAAGAAATGCGTTTGAAATTTGTAGAGGCCTCCAAATGCTTCTTTTAACTCCTCTCAATGCGTGAATGCAAGCTACTAACTTGCACAAACAATCCACAATGAAGATTTGAGAGCCAATCGATCTGCTGGTTTGTTCTCTGAAACCCCAATATTTTTCTCTAATCCCTTTTTTCCTCTCTTTCTTGTGTTTGGAAATGAAAAAATGTTGCTCTTTGCGTTTGAGGGAAAGTTATAAACCCAAAAATCAATGGGTTTGGCTTTATTTTATGTATTTTTTAAAACTTTATCCAGCTTCTACCGCAGCTGAGTCCTGAGCCTGGGACTCGGCAAGTCAGTCCTCACTCGCTGACTCGGTGAGTGAGCTCAGACTCGGCCAATTCCGAGACCAGAGGCCAAAAGACTTTGTTTGATGGTTTCGGCTCTAGACTTTGTGAGTCCTGCAACATTGGTTCTAACTTCTAACCTCTGAAATGCACTATTGTCACAAAGTATGACAAATTTTATATACCATAGGTTGAGTATTAATGTTGGCATTCGAGAGCCAATTTTAACATCTAACATGTAATGCATATTTTCAAATTTTTTTATTTAAAGCTGGTGAGGCCAAGACTTCAATTGTACAATTTCTAAGTTCTTACATAAAATTGCAGCAAAAAGTTACAGCGTAATAAAATGCTCAAATAGATCTTTGAAACTCTTAAGTGATTTTAATGAAATCATTTGGACTCAATATGCAAAGTTCTATTACGTGTTAAATTTTCGAGAACCAGAATAGCATAAATAAATATCAGGTAAATCAAAGCACATAAACACCTGAGACACAGAGGTTCACCTTGGGAAAACGCTCGAGGGAAAAACCCAGCCACACTCGAAAATAGTTCCTTTATTAAAATCAGGAGATTCAATACAAAGCTTTGCAAGCTTAGACAAAAGAATGATTATTTTCACCAAAACTGTTATCACATAATAGACACTAGAATATGAACATCTCCATTTGTATCACAAACCACATGCATCAAGCTGATCACACAATGAATAGACAGAGAAGGATATACCGCTGAATAACATTATTCAGACTATCACTGTCAATAAGATTACTATACACTTCCTTGTCCAACTTTATAGACCCGAATTGTAGTCACGATCATTTGGACCCTATTGATATAAGATCACAAGGTGAATGGTGACAACCTTTGTGCAACTCGACAGTGAAGCAATTCCTAGAATGCTAATCAACCAGAAGGAAGGGCCCAAAATTCTGATAGCTGCAACATATATATAAACAACAATTACCTACCATGTTATATCAAATCGCACTTTTTACTACCTGAAATAAGACCCGATGCTCTTCCAAGGGTCGACGACAATTACACTTCCGTATCGTATTCATCCTGTCATAAAAGACCTGCAATTACAAAATACCAAACTGTCAATGCTTGCATTCTGACCATAAATACCATGGATGGTGGCGGTAAAGAACAAGATGCCGTTACATCTTCAAAACATTCGATGTCACAAACTGGAGAATGTAACCACAAAAGCAACAAGAGAAGCCGTTGGTAACATAAAGATGGTAAGACCAAAATAAGCGGTGCCAAGTCATATCATATCGGTGCCATGTCACCATATGATTCAGCAATGACAATGATAAGGAGAAAACAGTAACAAGAAGAATGATTTCTCTCACAGCTACTGAAATCATTAACACTCCCTCTTAGGAAGAGAGATCATTCTGACATAGTGTGTCTCAAACTGACAAGCACAATGAAGATGCAACAAAATTGTCAATAAAAAATCTCATCATAGATTTTCTTAATATAAAATTGTTATCTCAGCACAACAATATTTACCATAGCTACTCCTAGAGGGTGAATCAGAAAAGCATAAAATTAAGTCATGGAGTCACACACATGACTTCCACCATGGCTACTCCCAGAGGGTGGAACAAGGGCTTTCACCTCAAACTTCTCCCATAGAAGAATGCATTACCACCTTGCCTACTCACAGAGGGTTTTTCCACCATACCTACTTGCAGAGGGTGGTTCAAGGGCTTTCACCTCAAATTTCTTCCAGAGAAGAATGCATTACCACCTTGCCTACTTGCAGAGGGTGGAACAAGGGCTTTCACCTCAAACTTCTCCCAGAGAAGAATGCATTAACAAGGGATTTCACCTCGAATTTCTCCCTCTTGGAGAAGAACTAATTAAAGCATATAAAAAATCATCTGAATGCTGAGACTCCCTCTCAACAGGGGCAGCATATTCACAGTTTGAACAACACAATAATTTACTCAAATATTTGACCACGCAAGGAGCTTTTGCATTCTCCCTCTGCCACTCAAGCTCCCTCTGAATATCAATTCTTCCTCTTCGAAGAAACTAATCACAAAATAATCTGAATGGGTATTTCTTCAAGAGCCACCAAACTTAGCTCAGGCTGCAATATCTCATCATCTTTGTGGTCCTCGATCCATCTTGGAAGCATTTTAGAGAGATTAGTAATAGAATCAAACAGACTAATGCTAGACGCATACATGATTCACTACTTCCAATGTTATCACATGAATTAAATATATAAAATTCATAATCAATATTCAAAGATACAAAATAGTTATCTTTGGATTGTCTAATCTTTCTCAAGAATGATCTCAGCATGCACACAAATGAAGATCAATACGCAACTATCTCTTTTAACAATATTGAACAAAAAATCATAGTCCAGCATTCATAAGATGATCATTGCACTGCATGCATACTATCTTGCACGATGAATACCAAAGAACATCTTAAGAAATACCATAATTTGCTTAGAAGATCATAACTGAATGACATCTAGTTCTGGATCTTTTCTTCGGACCCACTCTGATAACATGTTAAGTTTTCGAGAACTACAATAGCATAAATAAATATCAGGTAAATCAAGGCACATAAACACTTGAGACACAAAGGTTTACCCTCAGAAAACCCTCGAGGGAAAAACTCAGCCACACTCGAAAATAGTTCCTTTATTAAAATCACGAAATTCAACACAAAGCTTCGCAAGCTTAGACAGAAGAATGACTATTTTCACCAAAACAGTTATCACATAACAGACACTAGAATATGAACATCTCCATTTGTATCACAGACCACATGCATCAAACTGATCACACAATGAATACACAGAGCAGGATATACCGCTGAACAACATTATTCAGACTATCTCTGTCAATAAGATGACAATACACTTCCTTTTCCAACTTTACAGACCCGAATGGTAGTAACGATCATATGGACCATGTTGATATAAGATCACAAGGTGACTGGTGACAGCCTCTGTGCAACTCAACAGTGAAGCAATTCCCAGAATGCTAATCAACCAGAAGGAAGGGCCCAAAATTCTGATAGCTGCAACATATATATAAACAGCAGTTACCTACCATGTTATATCAAATCTCACTTTTTACTACCTGAAACAAGACCCGATGCTCTTCCAAGGGTCGACGACAGTTACACTTACGTATCGTATTCATCCCGTCATAAATGACATGCAATTACAAAATACCAAACTGCCGATGCTTGCATTCTGACCATAAATACCATGGATGGTGGCAGTAAAGTACAAGATGCCGTTACATCTTCAAAACATTCGATGTCACAAACTAGAGAATGGAACCATGAAAGCAATAGGAGAAGCTGTCGCTAACATAAAGATGGTAAGACCAAAAGAAGCGGTGCCATGTCACCATATGATTCAGCAGCGACAATGATAAGGAGAAAAACGGTAACAAGTAGAATGGTTTCTTTTGCAGATACTGAAATCATTAACACATGTAAGATACATGAATGAATCAGATTATATGCAATTGGATTACATGCAGAAAGTTTACTGATGGGAATTAGAATATATAATTATCTTACATAAGAAAAAAATGCATAGCTTTTAACAGATGCAGCTCCCTTTACTGAAAAATAGATTCTTTAGCTTTCATCTATTTGTGCTGTTCAGATCCTTAGATGCATTTGAATTCTCCTATTTTCAAAATTGTTGTATGTTTCATTGGTTCAATGCATTTACCCGTTCAACTTTTCTTCCCATTTATAGTTATTTTGATGTGATGCTTTTGGACACTTTTTGTAAAATTGCAACAAATGCTTACCATTGTCCACAAGTCATGAGAGCTTTCACATCTTTCTGAATGAAAGAGGCATTATTTAGGGATGAAAATTGGAAATCTTTTTGAGCAATTTTTATGCTTGTCTAGAACAAGTCTCAAGATGGATGCTGCAATGAAATTTTTACAGTAATTTATGCAAAACATGATAATGTAATAGAAATGCCAAGTATTGGCCGAATATTCTTTCCATATCCAAGGCTAATGTGTTACTTATAGCACCACTTTCTGTGTACATGATATATATTTTTTTCAAAGCATATGTACTTTCTACTATTTTTATAATAATCCTAATGTATATCTTAAAAGATATCTTAGTAAAAGTGAAGAATTCAAAATTGCAATAAAGTCTGGAAGGGAACTTGGCTTAAAAGTTGACACTCTTGTGACATGTCTTCTCATTCTTTGGTTTCATTAAGTTACATGAAGGTTTAATTAGACATGAAATTATTTCCCACATGGTACATTGGAATGTTTCTTAGTTACATGCATAATTGAAAAACTCGCCAAGGCTTAACAAAAAAATCTCGGCAAAAACTTGACAACTTAAAATTTTTCTTAAATTAAATTAGAAATGCATTTTTTAGCAAAATTTAATGAGGGATGCATCCAATGAGTCAGTAAATGAGTATGTAAAAGAAACAAGCTAAGTCTAGATATATTTGATTGATTTAAATGCAAATTGGGTACAAAACATCCTCATATGGAATGTTGATGGCTAGTAGCTTGATAGTTTGAAGCAAAATTAAAATAGCAAATTGTTTTTGTAAAAATAAAAGTAAATACAACCTCAAAACATTTTACAAGTTCCTCTTCCCAGCTCTAGTAAAAACTAGGGGGGAGGTAGGACTAGAGGTGTGACTTGACCTCCATCCTGGATGCAAATGCTGCTGGCACTGGCAATGACTCCTCATTATCCTCGACCTCCTCATCCTCCTCAATGTCATCCAATGTGAATCCAAATCCGCCCCCCTCCTCCATAGCCTGCCTCTCCAAATCATAGATGTCATTCTTGATTAACAGTCGAGGCTGATCCTGTGCTGTCCAATCAGTATAAGGATCTATATTATCCAAATTAGTTGGACCGCTTGGTATTTCCTATACCTTCCTTGTGCGCATTGAAAGTTATATTGTACAAAGACAAAGTCATTGAGGCATTTCAAAGCTAACTTATTCCTCTTTTTCGTGTGGATGGCTTCAAACAAGCTCCAATTGCGCTCACCGCTGGATAAATTACAAATCTTCACTCCTTGGTGCAAAATTGCTGCAATTGATCTTGTAGAAGGTTGGGAAGGTGTTTTTTCACCGGAGGAGCAAAAGAAATCAGTCAAAATGAAATTAGAATGAGTTTTTTCATTTTGTGTCCTAGGCATTATATTCTTCTACTGCCAAGTTTTTGGCGAAAATTTGCCAAAAGCCCAGCTAGTAAAGTCTGAGATTTTGGTGGAAATACTAGCCATGCAAAAAACTTGCCTAGTTTTTGGCGAGTTTTTCAACTATGGTTACATGTGCCTGCTGTGCCAAACTTTCAATCTCCAATCAAAACCTTTTGGTACTAGCCAAGAATGAAACAAAGCAATTTACTTTGTATAAGATTTTTAGGCTTCCACAATACTTCATCTGTAATATCCACTCATAATTGAACTTATTGGAATGGATCTCGAGATTAGAAATTGAGAATATTCCATGTTCTCATTGTTTTTAATTTACGTTTTATGTGAAATAGAGTCAACCCGTATGCAAATTATCTATAAATATTTCTACAAGATGCTGGAAATGAACGTAAGCTTTATAAAACTCATTTTGCGTAAGAAAAATGGAGATCTAGGAATTGGTTATATGTGATTTGGAAAACTGGAACTGGCCCTATAAAACGTTTACTTCTGAAAATCCAATAACATGGATTAACTGCAAAAATATTGGTGTTCAAAGCAAGGTATACATTGTTTTAGGTTGAGGTTTTGCTCTGACCTAGTGACTGTCGGTTATAGCACTGTTAAAAATATTTTGATATCACCATTTCCTTTGAATTTGGATTATGTAACAAATACATGTTATTTATTGTCCACGTCACAAACAAACTTCTAATTATAGTTTGCTACCATGAATTTACTACTTTCAAAACCTTCATTTTCATTTACCGTTACTTCCAGCAACATTTTCAGTTGAAATTTGTCTTTGGGAGAATAGGAGGAAATTTCTTTGGTGCATTCAGTAGTCGTTGTGTTTGACGAAATGGTAGACTGATTCTCTTCATGTTCAAAGATTAGAGAAAGGGCTATGTAAACAGTAAGGAAAGCATATCAGTTTTCTATTTTTGGGTATAGCATCTCACTTTTATTCTCATTACTCTGATATTTGCTTTTTACTTCCCATCATATTTATAATTCTCTTGGAGATTTTTTTTATAATAAAGTTAATAATTTTATTATTAGAAAAGGTAGGGCTTACGTTTCTGTTGCACACAAAAATAACTTCTTTTTAAAACAGCAGTGTGATTATTTATGAACAACACCAAAACACACTGCTTACATTATTTGAAAGCAACACTGTAGACCATGGAGCATTTGGTTGAGAATGGCTTAAAAGTTCTATTGGAGTCGGCAACTTTAGCATACTGCTGATAGAGGAGTTCCTTAAGTTTGCAACGATACTTTGATTTTATTTCTTGCTTTCATTTTGTTTTTTAACTTTAAAGGTTAAATGAAATAGTGTAAATTTGCAGTAGGTTTCGAAGGAGCTCTTTGCAAAAATTTGCTTATAGAATAAATAAAAACTGCTATTAATCTTTTCTTGATCTTATATTGGGTTCATAGACCTTATTTTTGAGAATACAATTTCCCTTATTATTGGTGCTGCAATTGATTTGCTTGGTAGATCTTAACAGAATGCAAGAAATGCTTAGCAATAGAATAAGAGTAATGAGAAAACTGAACATAATATTATAAAATACTGAGCAACATAATAACTTGTCTCCTTTTTTCCTCTTCTACGGCCAGACAGAAAGGATTAATCAAAATTTTGGTTGTTATATATTGGCACTATATGCTTCTTATAGTCATCATTATGTTGAATAAATGAAGAATATCATCTTCTGTGTTTGAAAACTGTAGCAATAATCTAGTAGCAGTGCATAGCTACAATCAAAAGTCCCTTGTCGATATATTATGTAACCACCTTGATGACCAATTTTCTTTTTTTAAATTTATCCCTACCTTACATGAATAGCAACAAAATCGAAAACCACCAATCTCTGCGACATTATTTGTAACCAAGGGAAACCCCTTGGTGAAATGGTGGTGCTTCTTGCCTGTAGAGCCAACAACCAAGGTTCAAACCTCACGGGGTTGCTCTCAATGGTGTCAACAATGGAGAGTTGCTTAACTTGATGTTAACACCAAAATTTTTACAGGACCCCTTGGTGAACTGGTGGGGCTTCTTGCTTGTAGAGCCAACCACCAAGTTTCAAACCTCATGGGGTCACTCTTTACCGTGCCAACAATGGAGAGTTGCTTACCTTGGTGTTAACACATTTACTTTTTGTCTTTATCTCTTCCTGCTGCAGTAGTTTTTTAGGTTGGGGCTGCTCTTGGAATCAACATTTGGATTATGAGGGCATCCTTTTTCGTTGTAGATGCTACTTTTCTACCGCTCATTTGGCTTCGGTTTGCCCTCGCTTGAAGGTTTCCCATTCTTCCTCTTGGTGGATTGATGCTAACCATGATCTTCTTATGGTTTTGCGTTCTAAGGTTTTCTTTGATTTGGGCGCCTTAATTACTGCTGCTGCTGTTGTTGCTCTTGACTGTGAGGCTCCAGCTCCTCCGGTTGCTTTGGCTTGTGTGATTCATGATCCTCCTGTTACTTTGGCTGCTTCTCAACCTGTTCTTGGGGATGTTGCACGTGGGCCCCTTACCTGTACGATTCCTTTTCTGAAGCCCTCTTCTCTTGTTGATCCCCACTCTTGTCTTGGCACCCTTGGTGGCCAAGGTTGTGGTCTCTCCTCGCTCCTCTCCATTATCTGGTGGTGAGGACTTTGAGTTTTCTTGGATAGTTGTTCAATAGAGGAAGGTACTCTCAAGCATTTGTCTCTTCCCCACGCTTGGTTAAGTGGAGTCCACTTCTGTAAAGTTGATGCTGTTGTGTAGTAGTGCAAGTTGTTGGTTTTCTGCTTTTGTACTGTTAGTGGCCTCTTGGTGCCCTGTTTTGTTCGGGCCTTTGGGCTTGTTGTAATGGGTTGAGCACCGTAGTTTAGTATGCTGTAAGTGGGTTGTCAATGGCCTGTGTTGCTGTTGTGGTCTGTTAATGGCCTGTGTCGCAGTCAGTGATCTGTTAATGATCTGTGTAACTGGTCTGTTAAGGTCTGTGTTGTTGCAAGTGGTCTGTTAATGGCCTTTGTAACTTTGCCCTTGGGGCTTTGCATGTATCTTAATCTATAGGGACATCACCCTTGTTTTTCTGCTTAATATTATCAAAAATAGTATTTGTAACCAATTGGCTATTCTTTATCTAATATTTTTTTATGGCTGTTACTTGAAGTAAAAGAGTACAGAGTTTTATAAATTTGCTCGTCTATTCTATGGCTTCACTATACTTACAAACCAGGATTGTGAGCCAGGCTGTCATTTTTTTAATCTGATGGCAAAGCAGCTGGTCATATGTGGAGTGACATGGATTTTTAAATTTTATTGCATTTACAATTGCACAGCCGGTAGCATTTGTCGTACAACTTAAATGTCTTCTCTTTCTACAAACTTGCCTTGTAGGTACATGGTAGATGTTTATTAGAAACAAACCTAAGTTACAGGTTCGGATCTAGGTACGGATGCGGTCATGACAACCCGGTACATGGATACGTGAGTTGTTTTTTTTTTTTTTAGGGGGGGGGGGGGGGGNGGGCGGTTTGGATGCGTTTGGGTATGTGTGTGTGTGTGTATATAACCCGGTACATGGATACGTGAATTTTTTTGGGGGGTTTTGGATGCGTTTGGGTATGTGTGTGTGTGTGTGTATTATATATTAATATATTATAAATTTATATTTTTACAAAAAAATTAAAGAAATATATAGAATTAAATCATTTGATAGTATGATACTTCATCATTGATCAATGCCAAATGCCAAAGATAAATATTAAATGTCATTTTAGGGTTTTGTGGAAAAAATAAAAATAAATATTAAAAAAAGCAGTTTAAAATGTGTTCTTTAAAGTAAAAGAAGTCACTAAATGGCCGGATGCACCCGGATGCTCATCCACAGCCTGTGGATGTGGACCGATGTGCTTGATGCACATCCAGATGCATTCGCAGACTGTGGATGCGCATCCGCAGGGAATCCGGACGCATCCCCCACTGCATCCGCACCAGGATGCACGGGCAGGGGGTGCACATCCGGTATCACAGAAACAAACATGTAAGGAGTTAGCATTTTGTTTTTGCCCGTTGCAGGTTGTAACATTCATTGTGGTTTATGCCAACTGGGATTTTGCAGATATTAAAGTCTTGTTTTGCTCAACAACCTTGTGTTCTGTGTGCCTTTTGACTTACTGAAGTTTGCTGCTCACTACATTTTTAGTGGCAGGGCATGGGGCAATCTACTTGAGAACAAGATGCGCATTGTAAATTGTTTTATTCTTTTCCATTTTCTTATATTCTGATCTGTAAACTACCAAGGATTTCCTTAGATTAGTCACCAAGTTACAGAATTTTAGATGAGAGTAAACTATGGAAGCAAATAAATTGTATAATTCTTTCACAATATCATATGGCAATTAAGAAGAAGAAAACAGAAAAGAACAAACTATCTCAGCCCATAGCCTGTCTAAGAACTCTCATAAATAACCGAAGACTTTCCCCAAGACCAATTTGCAACTCGTCAATGAACTCCCTGCTCGAATACAATAAAAAGTATGAGAGCAAAGCTCACAAATAGTTCCCAACACGAGATACAAGGCTCCAAACCCCATCTGTATTCAGTTTGACCTCAAACATGGTATTTATAGATTCCCATGCATGAAGGAAGCTTAAGTGACCACCAAGAAGGAAGAGGAAACCCACAATTCAAGAATCTAGATCACCAAAGTCGCTCATGGCTGTATAGAACAAGTTTGCTGCCTTTGGTAGACTGGTGAATGATGATTTTGCTGCCTTTTGGAGATCAGCAATCCCGTATTTGCTGCGTCAACAATGAAGTCACCCCATCATCAGCCTTTTTAATTTAATTGTTCCGGAAGCCATAGTTTTTGCATATAGACTTGAATTGAGGTGTCATCCTTTTTCCATTTTCTTCTTGTATGTTCCATAAGTCTAAACCAAACACATCAGCAGTGTACTTCTTGCACTTGCTGAATTGCACAAACTGGACTAAGTGCAATCTTGACTGTGCTAATGTTTGTCTGCAGACAACAGGCACCATAAATGCAATTTTGATTGTCATTTGGTGTCAGCAGACTACATTCACCAACAATAAAAACAATGGAAAAGAGGAAAGTGAAGCAGCCATAATTGATAAAATCCTGCATTTACTGCATAGTGGCAATGCAGATTACAGAGGCGTGGCACCTACAAATGCAGGTCTGGACTCCTTGGATATGTGCATTCTTTGTGTATTTCTTCTATCTCAGATTGGACTAAATACTGAAAACTATTGCTACTCTACTCAACTACCATGGTACATTCCAATGCAGAAACTGATAGTGTAGAATACTAGGCTCATAATTTTTCTTAATAATTACTGCGATGTTTCAAACTGACTGCATCTTTTACTGAGGGACACAAGTTGCATTGCAACACCTTTTTACTTAAGCATTCTTTACTGCACTTTTTAACATGCCATCTTGTCAGTCATCATAAGCAGGTATATAATATTGCATTTACAAATTCTTGTATTACGTCTGAAAAGAATGGCTCTTCTTTAATTTTGTTCATGTTCATAATTCATTTTACTAGTTATAGTAGCATCACGATAGGGATTTAAAGTTCTGGTGAGTGCTGGATGCTTATGCCCTCTAAATTTGTCAATCTTATTTGAATAGGAAAAACTGTAAATCTAGTAGGTTATAATAATAATAATGAGTCACTGAGGGCATTTTAATTATGGTAAAATTTCTTTCTGTTAATGTGCTTTTAAGCAAGTATCCATAGATATCTTGATGATATATTGATGATTACATCATATTAGCTATGTGATACTTTATAAATTATGTAACGTGAGCTTTTAATCTGTTGCATTGATTGGACAAGACTATGTTTTGACTAGTGTTTCATGGGGATGCATCCCCATGCGTCCCTGAACCAAGAAAATATCCTTGTGTTTTCGGAATGCAGATGTTTTTGGCACACAGGCACTCCAGGGAAATGAGCCCCTGTTGTATTGCCACCTCCGCCAGGATGCTAGGGACGCCATGATATCCTCAGGAAGTTTGAGGGACTCCCAACATCCAAAGGATGACCCGATGTCCTTGGAAGGTCATGGGGGTGCCTAACATCCTAGGATGCCTAGGCATGTCTCGTGGCTGATTGGCCAAAGAAAGGTTTTAAATTAAAAAAAAACTTATTTTTTTGGAAAACAATTCCCAAGACCGAACTCTAATGGCCAATGGGCTCCACCTAAGCCCCTCAAACCTTATAAAACACCTAAAATCCTCATTTTTTCACAAACTCAATTAAACAACAAGGTTGTAGAGCAAAAGAGAGTGAAAGAGTGAAAGCGAAGTGCTACAAATGCAAGAGGGTTGAGGCGCAAGAAGAGGAAGAAAAGGGATTACACACCATCTTCCAAGGATTTATCAAGCATAAGGTATTTGTTTCACGTGTTTTAATTTTATTCATAATTTCAAAGACAAGGTTGCAAGTGCATATTCATTGTTCACATTGTCATCAAGATTCAACGTTGAAATCTGAAAAAAATAAAAGAATAAAAATCTCGTTCAGACATAGTTGCCATTACTTTTTAGTAGTTTATATGTTCAAATTTGTTATTTTTTATATTGTCAAACTAGGATGAAAATTTTATACATCCCTTGCTTTTGTGCTTGTAATCCTTGGTTAACAAAGATTAAGTACAAAGAATTTTTTTTGTGTCCTCTACTTCTATGCTTTGTGCGACCTTGAGACAAAAAAAAACATTTTTTTTGTTCTATTCTCTTTGCATTATGCTGCATGCATAGTTTGAATTTAAATTTTAAAATAGTAAACTTATACATTTTATATTGTTAATACACTAATGTTATGAGTTTTGGATCTGATTATATGCTTGATGATTTGGTTGAGAGGGCGACCTTAATGGTCAAACCCAAACCACCAATTCCATGGCGAGTGTAGCTGTAAAAATGAATTGCCCCTCCATAATACTAGCAGATTTTGCTAAGGGTCCCTTTGATTCTAAGTCTCCATTGGAACAATTTGCAAAAAAAATGTAAAGTAGGCCTAAGACATCTGTAGGCACAAGGTTGTTGTAATGTCGCTTTTGTAGCCTTGAATTTTAGGGCAACATTACTAGAGTTAATGCCAACCTCCTTACATTGGAGGAAAATGTGTAGATGTATATGAGGTGTTGGGGATAAACTTGAAATTTAGGGTGAGATGTAGGCTATGGGGTGCTGGTGGTAAAGACAATGTTAGTTGCGTCTACATATGATTCTTTGTCTCATAGGTCAAGGGGTCATAAGAGACAACCACATGGTTCTACTTCTACTTTGCAGCGACAAGTTGCACATATGCCAACTTCTTCTACTTGTGGGGCCCATGTAATAGAGGCTAGGGGGAAACACAAGTTGATAAGTGTTCCTCCTAACACACTAGTTGAATTATTCAATGTGCACATGAAGGATGATGCAAAAGATGGCATTGGTAAATTCTTCTTTTCCAATGACATTCCATTCCAAATGTCTCAATCTCATTGTAAGGAGGGTTGTCGATGGTACTATGAGAAGGACCATCATGTGTGCCATCAAGAGAGACAATTGAGGTCCACAATCCTAGATAAGAACTATTCCAAGTTGATTGTGTTAACAGGGACAATGAAGGAATGCTGGGTGGCAAGTGGATCAGTATAGTCATGGATGGATGGATCAGTGGAAATTAGGCGTTGTCCATTCACCAATATCATGGTTACATGTTTAGAGGGCTGATATTTCTTAAGGCAATTGATTGATTAAGACATCATAACAATGCAGATTTTTAGTTTCAAATCCTCAAGGATGCTAGTGAGGAGGTAGGTCACAAATGTGGTCCAAGTACTGATATATGCGATTCATGTGTGCAAAGCTATAGGAAAAATAATTGAGACAATTTATAGACATATTTCGAGGACTTTTTGTTAAGTGCATGGCACAAATAATGCACTCAAGGACATGGGAAAGATTGATTGGACCGAAGAAGTGGTCAATAATGCTAGCAATGTGCATTCGTTTGTCTACAAACACCACACTTCACATGCAATCTTCGGGACCTTCTCTAAGGAGATATTCTTGAAACCTTTTGAGACTAGATATGCATCTTATTTCATTCTGTTAGAGAGAATACTTGAGTTGTAAGAAGTATTGCAACTAATGGTAATGACAACATAATGGGACTGATGGCTTGAGTCCAAGATAAGGTAGAAGTGGGCAAAGGATGCAATGAGGAGTGATGTTTTTATTGGGTGATACAAAATATATAGTCTATATCATTACTTTAGTTTTCTATGTCATTAGATATGAGGATGCCAATGCACCTGGCCTTGGAGAGGTGTATGCGTGCATTAATTCTATGATTGACCAAATGAGGGCTTCCATATGAGAGAAGGAACCCACATTAGAATTCTACAATGAGCTTATTTAGAAAATCATTCATTGAAGATGGGAGAAGTTCAACACTCCCTTGCACATGACTGCCTACGCATTTGACCCCAATTGATGGAAGCAAAGGCCTGATAGAGTTACACCCATTTAGGATATTGAAGTGAAGGTAGGGTTCATGAGAGCCATCCAAAAGATGTATGGTCATAGAGACCAACATCGTTTGTCTGGAGTGGACAAAATTTTGCGCTCCTAGTGGTTATTCTAAGGAGACCAAGATAGACAGGGCAAGTATGACACATGAGGACCCAATTTTGTGTGGAGTTGCCATATCTAGAAATGAGATACAAAAATGAGATCCCTAAATCTAGGTCCCCCACTGTTCCTCCACCGCCATCCCTAAATCTAGGTCCTTGGTCTCCTTGTCCTCTCGTCCCCTCGTCCTCGTCCTTTTTCTCGTGCCCCCCCCCCCCCCCCCCCNAAAAATGAGATCCCTAAATCTAGGTCCCCCACTGTTCCTCCACCGCCATCCCTAAATCTAGGTCCTTGGTCTCCTTGTCCTCTCGTCCCCTCGTCCTCGTCCTTTTTCTCGTGCCCCCCACCGCCCACCACCTCCCCCTCGCCATAGAATTTTGTGGAATTATGTTGCTTCACCCTCCACCCTCCACCCCCACCCCTTACAATGAAATTTCATAGAACTATGGTTTTGATTGTCAATTAGATAGGATTGGGTCTTTCTGTTAGAATAGGTATTGAGTTTTCCACTTAAAGTGGCTAGGTTTGCCAGTTAGGAAGTTGCAAAATAGAATAAGGCTGCTGCATTTGTATCAATTTTATAACTAAATGTAGTTATAGCTAACACTAACAATGAAATTTCGTGGAACTATGGTTTTGATTTTCAAATAGAGAGGATTGGGTCTTTCTGTTAGAATAGGTATCGTGTTTTCCACTTAAAGTGGCTAGGTTTGCCAGTTAAGAAGTTGCAAAATAGAATAAGGCTGTTGCATTTGTATCAATTTTATAACTAAATGTAGTTATAGCTAACACTAACAATTTGAGGTAGCAGTTCGTAAGTTAGCTACTAGTGATTATGGGGAGTTCTTTGTTAGTTAGGTGCTAACAATTGTGGAATTGATTGCCACTAATACAAAATGACATGAGATGAAGAGTATAGAAAGCTCCGAGGGAGGAAAAGAGACATCTTTTAAAAAATTTAAACCAAAGTTCTCCTGTTTACAAGAAATGTTTATGCTTTCTAAAACCCTCAAGTGATGTTTTTTACAATGGTGGTGTTGAGTGATAGTAGGGTCACGTAGAGTGTCTAGGGTTATCAAAATGTTCAATTTGTATTATGTAGAGTGTTCAAGAGCTTCAGAGAGGCCGTACTTGCATGTTGGTTACTCCTAGTAAGTTGTACGAGACTGGTAGAGCAATCTTTCCATTAAATGTAAGTGTTTGCATAAAGCTCAAAAAAGCAAAATAGTAAAGAATCTATTTCTGATTTTTTTTGGTTTATTTCTCTGTGTCCATTTAGTTAAGGATATTACAGTGGTTTATTTAGTTTTGGCTAGGTTGTGCAAAAAAAACTTTAAAAAAAGAAAACGTTAGAAATCAAACAAACACATTGAAAAAACCAAAACAAAAAGAAATATATCAACATCTCTATTGCATGTTAGTGAGGGAAATTAAAATTAGGTATGTGCAACAAGAACAAATGAAGCATAAAATATCACACAAGGATGAAGAGTAATACTTCGATAAGTAGGAGATTAGTTTTATAGGAAGTCAAACTGTGATATTGCTATTAAGATTCAATTGTGTAGTTTTTTAGTCAAACTTATTGACCCATGTTTCATGAGTAATACTTTTTCAATTTAATGAATCCTTGAAGGATGAGCAACGACTCATAAAATTATTTATCTAGAGTATGCAAAGTAAAGTAACACTAGGCTTCAAAGGAATGGCGCACAAATGAAATCTTTATATTCATCGGTGAATTATAACACACCCCAATGAAATCAATCATTTATACTGGATTACTAGGACTCATGTTCTTGCAAAAAAAAATCATGTCACACAAAAAAGATTTGGACAAACAACTTGAATATGACTAGAACGTTCTCTATGTTGAATTAGTGCAACAAGTTTTGAATTTTGAGCATACATTTTGAATTGGTTGACAAAATGCAATCTTAGCCTAGAAATGCAAACTAGGGACTCATTCATCATTTCTAAACGTATTTCCCTTGAATAATCAATTAGGCTCAACTTTTATCCTCTGGAAAATTTGAGCACTCTAATTGATTGTTCCCTTTTGAGAATTGATTGACTGGATATGATTATGATAAGAAATGATGCAAGAATTGGGTAAAATGATGCAAAATTGACAAGAATCAATATATATACCTAACACAAAACTACATATCTAGAAATGAGATACAAAAATGAATGTCACTAAAATTTGAGTTTTGAAAATGCTCCTCAAGTGAGCTAGGGGCCTTAGTCCTAGAGGTGCTTTCACTAGCTAAAACTTTGGATTCTAGATTAGGATGCACTGTAGATCGCTCCCTACAAAATGTAGCCTAAATGCATCAGTCAGGTGTGTTAATAAACATAGTCCATGAGTTTTTATTTGTTCAAAAAACAAAATGGTATCTCTCAGTCTACACTGCAATTCCACAATTTTTAGAAGTCGGATTTGTACCTACACACAAAAAATAGGGAAAAATGTTGTGTTGTATTGGGTGGATTTTTTGCAATTGACAGTTTTAAGGATTAATTGCAAAACAATGGTTCCAACCACAACATGTGAGACAGTCTCTCCTAATTAAGGGAAGGCTCCCTCTATCTACTGTTATTAAAAATAACTAATACTAAAATAATACTTGAGATTATGTACACTAAACTAATAAATGGGCGTTACATTCACCATATCCTCTTTCTTCAGAATAGGTGTTCTTTGTCATATTCTCTTATTTCAGAATACATAATTCTATCTTTATAACAATATTTTGAGTACAGTTTAGCAAAGTAAAAACATTAAGTTCATGAAAGCCCCAAGGCTTTCTGCGACCCCTTCTGTGAATTCGGGATCAAGGATGAAACATATGTGCAACTCAAAGTCTCTGTTATATATTTCACCTTACATGCACAAATTGAGAAAATAAAAGAAACATAAAGTCTGTAAGTTACCTCCTTGATTAAGTGTTCTACAAGAGCTTCAAATTCGATAAGTAGCTCAAATTCTGCAAGATCAAATATGAAAATCTAACTATAACTCTAAACACGATTCACAGCTCAAAGTCTGCAAGATCAAGTTTAAATCCCTCTTGAACAACAACATAACACTCACAATCAATCTTTAGAAAATGCCATCACATAACACCTTGAATTAGTACAAAGTCTAAAAGAAATTGGCCTCTTTGATTGAAAGCAATTTTATTTACAACTAAGCTCAAAGTCTTATAGAGCTCAACAAATCGACATAGTTTTATTGCCTTGCCAAAAGATCATCATTACAATGAGCACCCTCTCTTATTTATAAGTGAGGGGTTGAGAGAAGAAAGTTGGAGAAGTCGAAATAACCAAGACTCATTCTACAACTAACTAACTATAGTTGACTTATCCAATGTTGCAAGTCATATTGTATTTCGACTTGCGCTGTGATTACATGTAATTATAGGTTACAACTTTGCAAGTGATACTATTGCATGCAATTACATCTTTCTATTTTACATGTAATTTGTCAAAATGAAATTACAAGTGCATAATTGAAACTAATTTAATTGTCTGGAGATACAACTCTATTTACATCATCCTTTGTCAATCTTCATGTTGCTACATGACACTGATACTTGAAGTATTCATATTCGATGAAGGCACTTTGTTGAGGAATACAAACTTGAGTCTTTTACGAAATCCCACCTCATCTTCTTGTGTAGGGTAGTACTGGTTCTTCAATGGAAATTCTCTATTTGAAGATGAGGTGAGAAGCCCAAAGAGTTAGGACATTATCATGCATTTTTGGAGAATCCATGACACTTACGACGAGGTGTTGCAAAATAAGGCCCATGCCTTGATTTACTATGAGGGAGGATTGTGCGGGCTAACAAGGCTGAAGAGGATGGAACAAAAAGATGCAAATGTGGGGTCATGGTTAAATTTCAGATCTTGGAGGCCAGATTAAAAGTGTAGAAGGATATGAGCATATACTTGTAATTGGGGAAAACAAACTTGCAATTTTGTATATACAAGGGAAATATGCAAGCTTGCACTTGTAATCGGGTCTTGGAGTCAACATTACAAGTTGTACTTTTGGGTCTTGGAGGATGGATTACAAGTTGCGATTTCGGGTCTTGGAGGATGGATTACAAGTTGTAATATCGAGTCTTTGAGGATGGATTACAAGTTGTAATTTCGAGTCTTGGATCCTACATTGCAAGTTGTAATTTTGTGTCTATGATCCTATATTGCAAGTTGTATCTGTTAGGAATAACAATCCACAAGCAAGACTGAGAGGGGGGGTGAATCAGCTGTGATACAAATTATTAAATTTTAAACTTTATAAAACAAAACTATAATTCAAATGATAACATAGTAAATGCCAACACAATAACACAATCCTTGTTGTCGAGGAAACCCTATTAAATGTAAAACCCTGGTGGGAATTCGTACCCACAAATGATGTACTGAGAGTATAGTATCCCTGTTAAAAGATTTAGCCATGTTAGGAGCTTATTACAACATTACAGTACAATCCCTGTTAAAGGACATACCCTGTTAGGAGTCAAGAGTAACATTGGGCTCACTGCTTAGGCACACTGCCCAAAGAAGGTTAAAGCCACCCTCATGGATTAACAATTCGAGAATATACAATCCAGTGAACTGTCTGATAGCAACAGTCTTTGCTTGGTCAATTCCAATGAAGTACTATAATTACAAACTCTTCTCTACATACAACAACCAATCAAGCTTCGCAGCTACCACACCTCTCTGTCTTCACATTACTCTCACATACTACATCTTTTCAAAAGAAAAGATCTCTCATATATACCCTATTACAATAATTGATTGGGTCGGCGAATTAAGCTTTCTTAATATACAAATAATTATCGAACCCCTTGCTAAGATATACAAGGTACCTAAAACAAGTAAACATCAATTACAATATATCAGATATACTACAAGATCCACAATCCATGCTCATAATTCATAATACACGCTACATCTCTTAAGTCAGCCCCAAAATAGGTCTCCTCCAGAATACACGCCACAACTGACATCACCAACAATCACACAACTATCGATCAACAACAAACATTCCTCAATGTGTCCTCTGTCATCCCTTAAGCTCGCATAACCTGAATCATCGTCGCTTGTAAGATATACCCAAAACACAGAGACCTGCTCTATCAAGCATCACTGTCACAGTCCAGAAACCAGTGTTCACTAAAATATCTAACATCTCCAATATGCAATATTAAGCCAAGCGACCTTAGGAATAAGGTCATCACACATCCTTCTTAATATCCATATCTTCGATCATTCCGATTCATCTGTACAGTGTCCATACACTTTTGTCAGTCATCATACAATAATAATAATAAGTCTGTTCACTCCATAGAAACATATGTTGACATCAGTGACAAAATATGAATACGAAAAGCAATGGTAGTACCCAAATCTGATATCATCCAACAATCTCCCCTTTTGGCATTGATGACAACATATGAGAAAATCAATCAACCCAAAAGTACACTATGCAATCTTCTCAATATCCTCAACATAAATCTCCCCAAAACAGTAGGGATTTTCACATAGAATCTTTCCCCCTTTGGCAACAATGGCAAAGGGTGCCACAATTCTTCTGTAATCTTCTGTAAGGTGTAGCTTTTTCAAATCTTTATGTCTAACAACAAGGTGCAAAATCACCCAAATGTGCTCCATAGTGTTCCTGCGATCACTCCCCCTGAGGAGTAGATGCATACATCAAGTCCATAAAATAATATAGCTCTAAAAGCCACTGGACTGATGCATGTCTGCATCAATTGATTACCACTGGGAGGGGCTCTCACCCCAAGCATGCTTCTCAGATATTTAAAAGCATCTTTTGACAAAGGTTTTGTAAATATATCTGCTATCTTTTCCTTTGTGTTAATATACTCTAGTCTAATCTCCTTCTCTAGCTACCTTGTCCCTCAAAAAATGATACTTAATAGAAAAATGTTTAGTCTTTGAATGCATTACAAGATTCTTCGACATATTCACTGTGCTAGTGTTATCACAATGGATAACCACTGACTCTTAAAAAATTATTCCAATGTCCTTCAGCATTTGTTTCATCCAAACAACTTGGGTACAATTTATAACAACATCAACATACTCTGATTCAACAGTAGACTGAGCAATATAGTCCTGCTTCTTACTTAACCATGAAACCAACCTTTTCCCAAGGAAAAATGCTCCACCACTTGTACTCTTTCTATCATCCACATTACTTGCCCAATCAACATCAGTGTAAACCTGTAAAATAAAGTCATCTGATTTTTCATACCACAATCCATATTCTATTGTTCCTTTCAAGTATCTGAAAATTCTTTTCACAACAACAAGGTGTGTCTCTTTAGGATGTGCTTGATATCTTGCCACAATTCCAACTGCATTGGAAATATCTGGTCTAGTGTGAGTTAGGTATTGTAGACCACCAATCATAGTGTACGCATGGATCAAATTCATGCAACACTCAACAAAGAGGGTTAGTAGCACCGATATACAATGGGGAAAATCGAATAGAAATAGCTACTAAAAATGAAATTGCGAATCAATAAAATGTACAAGCAAATAAGATAAAACAAATGAATGCAAACCCAATTGCTTGAAGCTTCTATTGTCTCTCTCTACTCCTTCCGAAATGCTGTTTTTGATGCTTATTATTGGTGTGGGCAGCATCTATGACTTGAGAGCGTCGAGAATTTGATAATTGAATGTGTGTGTGTGTGATCACAAGATGACTTGAATGCTAGAACCAATCTGACAGAGTAATGGCGTATGTGAGCTTGAAATCCTAGATGTATGATTGCAAGGCTTGATGCTTGAACCAACTTGATAGAGTAATGACACACGTAAGCTTGAAATCCTGGATCTATGATCGCAAGAAGGCTTGATGCTTGAACCAATCTGACAGAGTAATGACGCACGTGAGCTTGAAATCCTAGATCCTTCAAATGGTTACGAAGGGTTTGTTATATAGGAATTGAGAATGAGATGAACGGTTGAGATCAATCTCAGAGATAGGAAGATGAACGGTTGAGATCAAAGGGAACTGGAGAAGCCATCAGTAAACTCCACCTTTTCAACTGGGAGAGAGGAGATAGAGTTTGGTTAACTGAAGAGCTAATCTTGAGTTACCTTTTAGAACTGAAGAGGTGGGTGGAGTTACCCATGTGAATTGGAGAGATGGGTGTAGTAACCCATGTGATTTGATGAAGGATTATCTCTTTGAACATAATTGATTATTTAATTCATTTATGTAATTAAAGTTTTCAACATGTGAGATAATTGAATTCTTTTTTATTTAGAATTGCTTTATTGAATGAAATTAATTTAATTTGAAGAATTTAATTTAATTTTTTTTGCTTGGTAATAAAATTAATTATTTAATTAATTTTGGGAATTTGATTAGATGATTTGGGTAATAAATTTAGAAGAAAATAGATGATTAATTAACGATTAAAAAACATTAATTAATAGATGAAATGAATTTAGAAGAAAATAGATGATTAATTAACGATTAAAAAACTATTAATTAATAGATGAAAATTAGTGTTTTTAATGTCAAGTCGCAAGTCTATCCATTTTAAGGTGTCTACATTTTCCCCTCTTTGATGCAATGTGGCTTGTCGCGGTGTGTCAAAGATTCCCTATTTTGATCCTGCCCCAATGACAATAGGTGGACTATATGCCCTCTCAAGAAATTAAGCATAGAAAATGTGTCAGATGAGCATTAATTTGTTGAAAATGTGAATCACTATATGATGATGATGAATGCATTCGTATGTTAGTTATGATGTTATTGATGATGGATGCATTGATTATAGGATATACTATGCACATGTTTTGGATTTTTCTTATGCAATAAATGAATGCAATCTACCATGCACAAAATATTTGAGTAAACACGTGTTAGTTAGAAGAAAGTTAAATGGAATTGTTTCTCTGGGATGAATTGATAGAAAGGATGGTTGACGATTGATATATATGAATTGATAGAATGGATGAGTGACCCACGTCGCTGCCCCGTTTCCAATTTTTGTCATCATTGCATCTTTTTATGAAATTCCGAAGAGTGTCCAATGCATCCAGATCTTAGACCATCTGGATACCGCTATGACCTCTTGATAACCGGAAGGAGTAGAAAGATTGAATAGAAAGAGAACTTAGTGCACCCAGATATTGACCATCTGGATACAACTATGTTTCTTGTTTTGAAAAGAAAGAGAGCCAAAAGCACCCAGATATTGACCATCTGGATACCGCTTTTCTCGCTGACCATCCAAAAAAGATAAAACCAAGATAGAATTCCAATGCACCTAGATCTCAGACCATCTGGATACCGCTATGAACTCTTGATTTTGAAAAGAAAGACAAAAAACCAAGATAGAATTCCAATGCACCCAGATCTCAGACCATCTAGATACCATTATGAACTCTTGATTTTGAAAAGAAAGACAAAAAACCAAGATAGAATTCCAATGCACCCAAATCTCAGACCATCTGAATACCGTTATGAACTCTTGATTTTGAAAAGAAAGAGATAAAACCAAGATAGAATTCCAATGCACCCAGATCTCAGACCATCTGGATACTGTTATGAACTCTTGATTTTGAACAAGCAGATAACAAAGAAAGAATGTCCAATTCTTTCCCAGGGTTAAGCTCAGATCGTGGAACTGCCTGGCTGTTAGATAAGTGATAATGCCTATCGCATTTATTCTAAATCATCATGGTCTAGAATCAAAGGGAACATTCCACGGACAACAATCAAAGAAAATAAGTCATGATCTATCATAGCTACTCTCCTCACTTGGTGGATCTTGGAGTAGCATAAGAACATTACCGCGAAATATAGACTGAGATATGACCGACGACTGACCTAGTCAACATTTTGATTGTTCCTTGATTTAGTTTGACTCTCTTTGATTGGCTTGACTCTCTTGATAGGCTTGATATGCTTGGTTGTCTTGATTGTGTCTGGTTTCAGTAATAGATGACTAATATAAGACTGACCTGTTTGGTTTTGAGCGTATCCATCATTGTGTAAGATGATTGATTTGATTGATTGATTGATTGGATTTTGATCATTTTTGGTGGCTGATCAAGCTGTGTCAGATGGGCCCAATGCTGATTCACAAAGCTCATGGTTTTGACATTTGATAGATTGGCTTGGTCGCCAGTTTGCTTGTTGATAGATTTGATAGATTGATAAAGCTGTGTTCTATGGGCCCAATGCTGATTCACAAAGCTCTGGTTTTGACATTGATTGACTTGGCGTGACCGCCCTTTGCTTTGTTTTTAATCGAGTTAGTTTTATTGCTTTGGATTTTGTAATTTTTTTGATTGTTTTTGATGAAGATTGATTTTTTCAAGAGATTTTGATCTTTTTATGATTTTTGATGAATTTTTTTATTTTTTGAGATTTTTCAGGACATTTAGAATCACCCCCTAGTTTGGTGGACCAATACTAACCATGGATAAGTGTTGGTGCTTAGAAGGGATTGTGCTTCTGGATTTAGCTTGGGTAGTCAGTCTTGCATGCAAAGTTTGCTCAAGCTTTTGATCTTGGAGTTCATTGATGGTGAAGTTGGATTTGAACACTTGGCGCTTGTTTGCTAGGTTTTCACCAAGGTACCTACTCAATAGCACCTGTTTGCCAGGTTTTCACTGAGAGCGATTTTGTCGTTCTTTACTTTTTTTTTGTTGTTGCCAAGGCACCTGTTTGCCAGGTTTTCACCAAGGTAACCTTTTGTATTTTTTGTTTTTTTTGGTATTTCTTGGATACGTAGATAGTTGCCTTAACCATTGAGACCTCAAGCGTAGAACCTCTTGAGGTGCATGCTGTTTATGTATCCGGGGAGCATCCTTCTGGTGTTTCCAGTTGGTATGCCCCACTCTAGGTAGAGTTGATAATGACATATGGTCCTAGCCAGTTAGGCTCAAAATTTCTTGGTTTCACTTGCTTTGCTTGGTTCTTTTGATTTTCCATGAGGACGAGGTCTCCTACCTCAAAGGTGCGTGGCCTCACTTTCTTATGATAGTTCCTTCTAAGGTGATTCTGGTAGCCTTGTAAGTGATTGAATGCATTTTGTCTTCTTTCGTCTAGTAGTTCCAGTTCACTGAGCCTTGCTACTCTATAGTCTTCATATGAAATCAGGTTCTGTAATGATATTCTCAGGGATGGGATTTCCACTTCGAGGGGTAGGACCGCCTCTGATCTATATACTAGGGAGAAAGGAGTGACTCCTGTAGGTGTTCTCACGCTAGTTCTGTATAATGCGGGACTAAGCTATAAATGCCAGTCTCGCCCTGATTTATTCACTGTTTTCTTCAAGATTTTCAAAATGGTCTTGTTTGTCGCTTTAGCCTGGCCATTCCCTTGAGGATAATAGAATGAAGAGAACCCTTGTTTGATTTGGAACTTTTCACAGAGATCTTCAACATCTTTGTTTTTGAAAGGTGTACCGTGATCCGTCAAGATGGTTTGAGGAATTTCATATCGACAGATGATATGGTTGAGTATGAACATTGAGATCTCCTTTCTAGTTATGTAGGTGAGGGGAATTGCTTCCACCCATTTTGTGAAGTACTCTGTTACTGCTATGATGTATTTATGTCCATTAGTTGAAGAGGGTGTAATCTTGCCAACTAGGTCAAATCCCCACATAGAAAATGGTAATGGTGAAGTGATAGGATTTAGTTCTTGGGCTGGTGCATGGATTAGGTCTCCATGAATCTGGCATTGCCTACACCTTTGTACATACTTGTTTGCATCTGTCTCTACTGTGGGCCAGTAGTATCCCACGCGGATGATCTTTTTAGCTAAGATGTTGCCACCTCCGTGGGTTCCACAAATTCCTTCATGTACCTCGTACATAGCTCTCTAGGATTATGTGGAAGTGAGACATCGTAATAGCGTTCCGTCTAGACTTTGTCTATATAGAGTAGTTGCGAGAATGGTGTACCTAGAGGTTTGGCGAATGAGGGAATTTTTCTTGTTCCTAGACAAGTCGGGAGGTAAGACACTAGTTTGGAGGTAATTATACACGTCATGGTACCATGGGGTTTCAGGACCAACAAGGACACACGCTGATTCTGTGCTTGGTGCTTGATGTGATGGCATCATGAGTTGCTCCACTAGAAACTGGAATCTAGTTCATTGCCTGACATATCGATCAGTGATGCTATGGTAGCCATCGCGTCTACAGCTTTGTTTTGAGCCCTTGGTATTTTCTTGAAAAAGATGTATTGGAAGTTAGTGCGCAACATGTCCATTTGCTCTTTGTATGGTATTAACTTCTCATCTTTTGTCATATAGTCATTGTTGATTTGGCTAATGACCTACTGCGAATCTCCGTAGACCTCAAGGTTCTTGATTCTCCATTAAATTGTTGTCTTTACTTCGATGACTAGTGCTTTGTATTCGGCTATGTTTTTTGTGCATGAGAAGTTGAGTCTGAAAGATTTTGGAATTGCATCGTTGTTTGGAGTGATGAGTACTATCCCTGCTCCTGCACCATGGTTCGTGCATGACCCATCAAATTATAGTTTCCATGTCTCTATTGTCGGTCGTAGTGTCAGAATAGACTCATTTGGAAAGTCAGAAATGATATGCTGATGATCTTGAATAGGTGCCTCTGCCAATTGATGCACAATTACTTGGCCTTTGATGGCTTTTTTGTCTACGTATTCAATGTCAAACTCGCTTAAGATCATTACCCACTTTGCAAGTCATCCAATGAGTGCTGTTTTTCTTAGTAGATACTTTAAAGGATCAATATGTGCTATAAACTTTGTTTGGTGACTCAACATGTAATGCCTTAGCTTCTGGGAAGCGAAGACAACTGTGAGGCATGATTTTTCAGTTGGCATATAGTTGAGCTCATAGCCTACCAATGTTCTACTTAGATAGTAGATAGCTCTTTCCTTTCCCGTGTCATCATGTTGTGCTAAGAGTACGCCTAATGCTGATTCAGTTGCCGAGATATAAAGAAGAAATGGCCTACCTTGGACTAGTGGCAACAATATGGGAGACTTGAGTAGATAGTCCTTGAAGATTTGGAACGCCTGTTTGCATTGTTCTGTCCATTGAATTTTATGTCCTTGTGTAGTAGATATTGGAATGGGTGGCACTTGTTTGCTAGCTGGGCTATGAAGCGCCTGATAGATTGGAGTTTGCCTTGTAACCCCCTTAGTTGCCTTAGGTTGGTCGGTGGTGGCATGTCCAATATTGCTTTGACTTTTTCTGGGTCTACCTCAATGCCTCAATGTGATACTATGAATCCCAACAACTTCTCTACTGTGACCCCGAATACACATTTCTTTGGGTTTAAACAGATCTTGTATTCCTGCATTCCGTCAAAGATGGGTCCCAATACTTGTAGATGATCCTTTCTAGGCATTGACTTGGCAAGTATGTTGTCAACATAGTCCTCCATTGTCTTGTGGATTAGATCATGAAAGATGGTTGTCATGGCCCTTTGATATGTTGCTCCGACATTTTTTAGACCAAATGGTATGACATTCCAACAGTAGGTGCCCCATGCACATGTAAAAGCTATTTTGTGTTTGTCCTCTGGTGCAATCCTTATCTGATTATACCCTGAAAAGCCATTCGTGAGTGATAACATCTGATGTCCTGCTGTTAGATCTACTATCATATCGATGTTAGGCAAAGGAAAGTTGTCCTTGGGACAAGCTTTGTTAAGATCTTTAAAGTTTGTGCAAATTCGAATCTGACCACTGTGCTTTGTAATTGGTACTAGATTAGATATCCAGTTTGTGTATGGGATCGGTCTTATGAACTTAGCATCTAGGAGCTTTTTAAATTTTGCCTTGACTAGTAATGCAACATGGGGATGCATCTTTCTCAGATTCTGTTTGACGGGTTTGGCGTCGGGTAGTAACAGATGATGATGTAGCACAAGTTTTGAATCTAATTCGGGCATGTTTAAGTAGGACCATGCAAAATTGATCTTCCTTTCCTTGAAGAAACTGATGAGTTGTTCTCTCTCCTTGGGGGTGAGTGATTTTGCGAAGTAGATGTTCTTTGGGTTCTTGTCATCACCCAAGTTGACTTCTTCCGTTTCTTTTGCTAATAATGTTGACTTTTCCTCTGTCAAGGGGAGGAGTTCCCGCTTTCCATCTTCTAGTGCCTCAGTGAGGTTTTCACTAGAAGATACGTCTTGTTTTGTCTTTTTATCATTTTTTGTGCTAGTAATCGCTTTTCGGTTTTCACTTACTAACGATTCTTTTTTCTTTTTCAATTGTTTTTGATGACTCGAAAGAGGAGCTTCCTCCCCAAAGTATGCTGATCTGTCAAGGTCGATGGAGAAACCTATTTTATGGTCTCCTGATGGCATTCCCTCTCTAAGTCCCATGAAGTTTGCGATAGCCTCATCATTCTCGAAGGTATCCATATCAGGCGGTCCTTGTCGATCCCACTCTATCAGTTTTGGGTGTACAAGACATAGGCCCTTGTAGTGGGTTGACTATGTTTGGTTGAATGGGACAACAAAGATGGTTCTAATAAACCTAGACTGTGATGTGGACACACCACCTAATGAATTGCTATCAATATAGGGTTGATCGTCTATGGTTAATTGGTCGAACAGATCATCAAGATTTATTGTGGCAGCTGACCGAGGGGAATAGTCTGGGATTGATGGTTCGGAGTCATGAATGGATCTCCACTCGTAATCGTGGGAATCAGTTTTGCTAGAACGCTCATCGAATGTTTCACTTCCCTCGTTATCGTGGATTGCTTGGTTGAGGGTTAATCGGGATTGAGAGGTTCCCACTTCGGCTGACAACAACTATTGAAGTATGTTGCTGATTAAGATGTGTTCCGAGTTTTGTCCTCGGTGCAACTCTGCTATTTGTTCTTGATCAATAGGTATGTCTCGGGTGATAAGACTGGTTCTTTGTTGCCCATAGCCTAACCCTCTCTTGTTTCTCTGGGTTGCCAGGAGAGAATTTCATTAAACCTTGTTGTCTTTCCCCCAAACCAGTTGTACCATCATACCCAAACCTTTGCAACATTGTATAGCTAGTTCCATAGGTTGATACGGGTAGGGGTTGTTGAAGAGTCTCTTATGGATCTTGATACAACCATGTATTGATATCTGGATCAAATGGGTTCTCTTTTGCAATGTCTCCCCATCTGAAAAAGGTTCTGGGTGGACACCTAAATAGAAGAGGTTCTAGGGTTTCTGTTGTAATAGCTAGTTGTGGCATGCCATATGGTCTTGGGCTTTGAGGCATGTTTTTGATAGTGAAAGATTCCTCGTAGCTGTATTCACCACATCCCTTGTCAGTACTATATATTTTTCCCTCTTTTCTAATGATATCTTTGAGAATTAAATTTGATGCGAACGTGATACTTGCCTCTTGGTTCGAGGGTGTGTGCTTAAAATGTGTCATACTTCTATGAATCATTGTGTCCAAGATTGCTCAAGAATGAGGTCTCGAATGGCGACTCATAGCTCTCTATTCATGAAGTGAAAGGGTTTGTAATGGAGGCCCTCAGATTGACCTAGTTGTGCCCCTACAAGTACACCATGAAATGAGAGATTCAAAGAGAAAAAGCAAGGATGCTAGTCTCCATGATCATCCAATATGCAATGAAATGAAAACTATTCTATATGATTGCAATGCATGAAAGGAAATTAATCTAAATGATAACATAGCAAGATTATTCTATGAAAGGAAATATGAATTTAATCTAATATGAATCTAATCTACATTAATAGCCATGGATGCAAGAAGAAGATAAGAAGAGAGAAGTTGCAATATCCAAGCTTGAGTGCTCAAAATCTCCTCCAAAATTGCTCTCCAAACTTGCAGCATAACAATACATAAAAATTCTATATGAGAATTGTTAGAATAGTCCCAAAGGATAATTGAGAGAGGGGGGGGAGGGGGTGAATTAGTTATCAGTTAATTTAATTTTTTTCTCTTATTAACTCCAAAATACAATAAAGTAAATGCACATTCAGATAACACAATAGACAACACCACAATTTGGTTACGGGGAAACCAAATGGTAAAAACCCCGGTGGGAATTAACACCCACAATGAATTATACTTGTTTATAATAATCCATGTTAGATGATCTTGCAACCCTGTTAGGAGTTGTTCTTTACAATGCAATAAGTATAGTGACCTGGTTAAGGGTCTGACCCTGTTATGAGTCTTTTACAAATGACCCTGTTAAGGGTGAGGACTCACTGTCCAAAAGCTCATTGCTTCAATGGTGAAGGCTACAACCTTCTGTAGAACAGATATGCACTATATCTGATGATGAACTGTAGAGTAGACCTGCTGTCTTGATCAGTTCCAATGTATTGTAATCTTTCACTTCTTCTTCACATAAATCCTTGATGAATGAAACACAACTGATATTCTGCTCTATATTTTTTCTGTCTCTTATCTTCTCATTCACACTTAGCGTTCCACAAATGAACTACTATAAGTATCTTCCTCAAAGTATGAGATCATGGGACCTGTTAGGCAACTCTTCATAACATGCTTGTCGGCTTAACTAACCACGCAAGCATAATTACAATCGCGCAATATAAACTGAATAGACGTGATGTTTTACAAAGTCGACCTCACCAAATTAACTCTAACATTGCAATCTTGTTGAAACATGTTTGGCACCTTTAGATAACTATCTTCAACTCATAACTAATCTTGAATATACTCACGCATATCCTGAAGATAGGCGCAATTCAAGAACCAATGTAATACGTCGGCTCTGTACGAACAAACTCCAGAAACTGTAACTGTCGCTAACATAATTACACAACACAACTGAAACTTCATATCTGAGTCTGCGTGTATGAACAAAACATAAACATGTCTACAACATGAATATAACCGCGCAAGGCTTGATAACATCATTATGATAAGTACATATAGAACACTGCTTTATATTATATGCTGTCATCAATGACAAACATACAATCACCTAGCTACCATAAGTAAATCTCCAACAATCTCCCCCTTTGACATTGATGGCAACATATGATATTAAAAACATCTTCAACACATGGTGTCTTCTTTCTTTTTACAATCTTCTCAATATCCTCATCAAAGATTCTTCTAC
>MU225655.1:548354-566917 GCA_018584345.1 Thuja plicata | reverse complement strand
ATTAATAAATGTTTGAGGGTTTCAAATTCTGCCCTAGTTTGAGAAATTGTTTTAAGATTGCAAAATAGTTGCATTTATTGGAATAATTGAAGGAAGTTTGTAAATGTGAATCCTACACTTGCATCAATGTGGTTGACTATTTGACACAGCAGCCACTTGGACAGGGGGTGGTTGAGTTTGAGTGTATGCTTGTGGAGTGGGCACCGTGGGCTGTTGGTTAGCCATAGGTGTGCCTTGCAATGACACTTTGGGTTAGGCATAGTTGACTATTTTCACATCAATGACACCATCACTGGTGACATTTTTGTTTTTATTCCACCACTTAGCTTTGTCCTATGTAGTTTTTTTTTATTCATTTGGGTAGGATCTGCAAGGACACCTCTTTTGACCAAGTTCTTCTTAGAATGAAATCCTCGTTCGACGAGTTGTTTAAAGTTTGAAGCTAAGTGCAATTCTGTTGTGAATGACATGTCTGGAATCAGATTGTCAACAAACATGACTATTAGGTCTTTCTCAGGTACATCATACGTGATTTTGTTTGCAGTATTCCTCCATCTTTATAGTAATTTTACAAAAAACTTTCCATCTTTTTGTTTGATATCAAAAAGGTCCTTGATGCTGACCTTGCACTCGATGTTATGATGGAAGTGAGCAATGAACTTTTTGGCCAATTCACCCAAGACAGGATGCCACGAGGAATGTGAGAACCATTTCATTGCTGGTTTGACTAAGCTTTGTGGGAATAGTCACACTAAGTATGTCTCATCATGTTGGACTTCAACGCAACTAGCAAAGAATTCTTGAATATGCTCAATAGGGTTGGTATTGCTTCTATATTTGTTAAATTTTGGTACTGAGAAGTGAGTTGGGAATGAAGACATGTGAATGGAGTGATCAAAGGGGTATAAGTATAAATCCTCTGCGGTGTAGGATTTGATTTGCCCTTGATTTTGCATATCCATCATTTGGGTTTGAAGGTTCTCCACTTGTTGGATCAACATTTCTGTTTGAGACTGAGGATGATGTGTGACATTGTACCTCTTTGCTGTAGTAGGTATGAGGCTGCGCCTCTGCGTCCCTTGAGTTGGAATATAGGACCTTGTCCCCGGGACTTGATATTGATTTCCCAACACATGCTTTTGATATGGGGGCACGTGAGTGGCCCAAGGTTGATTCTGTTGTGTTTTTTGTTGGGATTGGGGTTGTTGCTGCTAGGGTTGGGGTTGTTGCTGCTACTGGGGTTGGGGTTGTTTTTGGTGCTGAAGATGGGATTGCTGCTACTGGGGTTGGGGTTGTTGTTGTTGCTAGGGTTGGGGTTGTTGCTACTGCTGGGGTTGGGGTTGTTGTTGGTGTTGAAGATGGGATTGCTGCTACTGGGGTTGGGGTTGTTGTTTCTTTTGAAGATGGGATTGCTGCTGCTGCTGCTGGGGTTGAGGTTGTTGTTGGATGAGAAAAGGCGTAACCTTGGGTGGGCATTGACTGAAAGTCAGACCTGTAGAGATGGATCCCTGTGGGAATGATGTGTTGACCCCAAGGCTAGTAGGGATTGATTGTAGTAATGACAGTTGCAAAAAGGTTGCTTCTTGTTGGTGGGATTGAGGTCATAGCATGAGAGCTTGATTGGCCAGGCGATAAGGCCGAGGGTTAAGGTATACTAGTGACCATGGGTGCACTTAGTTGGGAGCCTGTCATGCTTTGCGTGGAAGACGTGCTTTCTTGGTTTATGGAATTGATTTGATTGGACACAGTCTGTGCTATTGTCATCGTTGTCAAGGATGGGAAGATTTGAGATACCATAGGTTCTGTTTGAGAGGGTCGAGTAGTGTTTTGACCTGTGAGAGGGTTTTCGGGCCATATGGTTGACACTTTGAATTCAGCGGGGAGTTTGACTCCCTTCTTTATCAACATGGCTAAGAAACGTTCAGAGTTCCTCTCTACAACATCGTCAACCACTTGTGCGGAATAGGTGTCTTGCTCTATATCTTTGAGCTCCTCTTTTGTGATATTTTGGAACAAAGATGACCCATGGGGATTCTCAATGAATAGAGCAGGACTAGTATTTCTGAAAGGACCATCCTCTCGCTTTGTTTCCCAAGCGGGGAATCTATTGATATAAGACTCATCAGGTTGAGTTTTAGCCTTCGACCTTGTGTAAGGCCCTCTGTAAGGTGTTTGAGACATAATGTGGTCTAGGTGTTGTGACTAAAACAAGTGATATAAAGCAAACAGAAAAGGATAACCTTTCTAGGAGAGTCTGAGTTATGTTTGGACAAGGGTAATTCTAAGGACACATGTTGATTTATCTTGATCTCAAAGTTTTGATGATGTAAGAATAATATTTGTCGACCTTTGCCTAGGACAAAGTCACTGATAGAGGTAATGATGATTTTGAGATAACGAGATCAAGATATTTTGAGTCTGAACTTTCAAACTAACAATGCTTGGACAATAGTCATGCTTTCAATGAGTGGATGATCTTTAATGTTCAGAGATTCACATAATGTTCTTCGCATTTATCTGGGATAGGCACTGGTCTTTGACACAAAATGAAGAGTATTTTCAAGGTTTTTAGGTCAAAATAGGCATTAAAAAGTCTCTGATCAATCGTAGAAAAACTCCACTGATTGCGATAAAGTGACTGGTCGATTGTGGTAATAAACATGTCAATTGCGGCAATAAAAAGGATGATTGCGGCAAAATTTTGTCAACTGCGGAAAAATTTGGGCAATGGGAAACAATCTCAAAAAGACTCAAAAATAGGCCTCACTGTCTGACAATTTTGATTTTCTGGAACAAGGCTTCTGATTTGAATGACAATTGACATTGACAACCCTTGACTTTAACACGTCTGACTCGTTTTGACAGTTTTTGATGTTTATTTTGCATTTTAGAAACTGATCAAAGAACAAGCACAATAGACAATGTTTTCTGAAAGATTAAGACTGACATGTGTATGTTCTACAACTTTTTCAAGTTGCAATGTTATCACGAGGTCTCAACAATGAACAGTCAGATTAATCTAAGTCAAAGGTTTCAAAATACAATATTATAAGTCCAATGCTTGAATGTTTGTTAGCTCACGCAGAAATTGTCACACTACTAGGACATGAAAGTCCATGCCGTAGGTGCCCATGTTTTTAGCGTTGCCAGATATTATTTTCGTATAGTGAAGATCTCTTTCACTACACAAATATTTTGGAACACATATGTTGGGAATCTTGAGAGGAAATTTTGCAACCCCTTGCACTATAATAAGGTATCTGTTCGGAGGTAAATCGGGTTGGCCTATAATTAATAGGTTCTAGTAGGGTCTGTGGCGTCTATCCAATCGGTTTGTATGTGTGTGACTCACTTAAGAGCCTAGTTGACCACGTTGTCTCCTTAGGGATATTCACCAGATCCAGACTATCATCAACACACCTCGCCCGAGCTTGGCTAGATATAAAACAAAACTTTGGTTTGCGTCTTGTTTATATACCGATCAGAAGGATTATTGGTTTAAGGTCGTTCTCCAAGTAAGAAGCACATTCCCTAGACATGCCTTTCTAAAAAGTATAAAGGTGTTTAATCTAACAGATAGTGTGCAAGTGCACAAAGGACGCAAGACACAAAGTTAATCGCTTAAACCCCAAATTTGAAATGTGAACTAAGCTAATCACCCATACAAACAGAATGTTCAATTTTAGAGCACCAAGTTTGAAATGTTGTTTGCCTTTGTTCAATTCTTAACCTCCATGTCAATTTTAAGCACCAAATTTGAAAATGTGAGGTTCAAGATGTTTGGCATACACTGTTCGTTTTAAGCACTAAAATTGACAAATGAGTGATTTTTATGTTGCTTTGTTAGATCTATTTCCACGCCACAAGCTAAAATGACAAGTTAGTACCAAAAAGCATCTAATCAAGAATTGAAGAATAACCAGCAACTCCCAGTTTGTTAAGAGCGCTAAGGCTAATTGTGACTTTGTACTTAGCTACAAATTGCTTGATAGAATCCAGATATTTGTTGTAAGCCTCGGTTTGATTTTCCTTGGGTATGGCTAAGATGGCTCTTTGTTGTGTGCTATAATTGATGATCCTTATTATGGCAACTCTCAGTGATCTAACACCCGGGATGCGTATGATTATCCTCTTGGCCATTAGTCATTTGCTCAATCCTGTATAGAAATCAAGAAAGAAGACACAAAAAGAAAAATTTTCAAAGATCTTTTATTTTTTGAAAATATTTTTGAGAAAAAATTAAAAAAACAGAGAATAAAGTCCCTTTATAATTTCAAGACCTTTCCAAAAATGTAACATTTTTGATAAGAAGTGCTGATTTGTGTCCAGAATTAATTTTTTATGAAATTTCATAAAAAATTTATAAAAAATCATAAAAAATTTAAAAAAATCTGAATTTTGGACTGTAGCTTTCTTACGTAAAAATATACCTGTAAAAATAATTTTAGATCATAATTCCTTAATTTGTGCCTTAGGGACCCATTTTATCAGAAAAAACCAGTTTTAAAAGATCTGTTATTTTTGTAAAATAATTTCACAGAAATTAAAATCACAGAGAATAAACCCCCTCTATAATTTCAATACCTTTCTAAAAATGTAATTTTATTGAAAAGAAACTCTGATTTGTGCCCAGAAATGATTTTTTTATGAAATATGCTAGAAAATTTATAAAAAAATAAAAAAATTCAAAAAATTCTGAATTTTTTTTTGGGGCCTCCTTAAACCAGCGTTAACCTGCAAAGACAATTTCATAAAAATATTCCATGTAGTTTGAAAGATATGACCAAATTTCACGCGGGCTGTAAGTTCACGTCAGGTTCACCAAAATGTACGCAAGGATCAAATTCATGCAACACTCAACAAAGAGGGTTAGTAGCACCAATTTTCAATGGGGGAACTCGAATAGAAATAGCTACTAAAAATGAAATTGTGAATCAATAAAATGTACAAGAAAATAAGAGAAAACAAATGAGTGCAAACCTAATTGCTTGAAGCTTCTATTGTCTCTCTCTACTCCTTCCGAAACACTGTTTTTGATGCTTATTATTGGTGTGGGAAGTGTCTATGACTTGGGAGTGTCGAGAATTTGATAATTGAATATGTGTGTGTGTGATTGCAAGATGACTTGAGTGCTAGAACCAATCTGACAGAGTAATGGCACATGCGAGCTTGAAATCCTGGATGTATGATCGCAAGAAGGCTTGATGCTTAAACCAATCTGATAGAGTAATCACACACGTAAGCTTGAAATCTTGGATGTATGATCACAAGAAGGCTTGATTCTTGAACCAATCTGGTAGAGTAATGACGCACGTGAGCTTGAAATCCTAGATCCTTCAAATGGTTATGAAGGGTTTGTTATATAGGATTTGAGAATGAGATGAACGGTTGAGATCAATCTCAGAGATAGGAAGATGAATGATTGAGATCAAAGGGAACTAGAGAAGCCATCAGTAAACTCCACCCTTTCAACTAGGAGAGAGGAGATAGAGTTTGGTTAACTGAAGAGCTAATTTTGAGTTACCTTTTAGAACTGAAGAGGTGGGTGGAGTTATCCATGTGAACTGGAGAGATGGGTTGAGTAACCCATGTGATTTGATTAAGGATTATCTCTTTGAACATAATTGATTATTTAATTCATTTATGTAATTAAAGTTTTCAACATGTGAGATAATTGAATTCTTTTTTATTTAGAATTGCTTTATTGAATGAAATGAAATGAAATTAATTGAAATTAATTTAATTGGAATAATTTAATTAGTAAGTTTAAATCTTTCAATTTAAACTATGGGAAATTGAATTTAATTAATTAATTAATGGTAATTAATCAATTACGGTTAATTAATTAAATAAAATTAATTATTTAATTAATTTTGAGAATTTGATTAGATGATTTGGGGAATAAATTTAGAAGAAAATAGATGATTAATTAATGATTAAAAAACACTAATTAATAGATGAAATACATTTAGAAGAAAATAGATGATTAATTAACGATTAAAAAACTATTAATTAATAGATGAAAATCAGTGTTTTTAATGTCAAGTCGCAAGTCTGTCTATTTTAGGGCGTCTACACATAGAAAACTTAAATTTCATTAAATGCTTCCGACTTCTCTCTAGGAAATACAACCCACATCATAACAAAGAGCACAAAGAGTGCAATCCATATCATAACATAAAGTACACTGAACCTTTCACCATAGTAAGATCTTGCTCTTGTAGGATGACACAAACATGTATGTACCAGATCTAACTTACCTTTTGCTGTATACGATTTTCTTTTAAAACTGCTTCTAGTCTGCTTCCCGATAACATACTCTATACATATAGTGTTAGATGGTTTCACAATCTTAGGTAGATCTCTTACAACATTTTTCGTACTTGCCTTCACAATGTTATCAAAGTTAACATGATAAAATCTTCTATGCCATAACCGACTGTCATCAACCTTCGCAATAAAACAAGAAGGTTCAAATGTATTCAATTTAAATACATTACCTCTATATTTAGTAACAGATGCGATCAAGTCTCCTGATTTACTTCTGATAGAACATTTTCCATCAATGAATTTCAATTGATAACCTCTGTCCACTAGCTGGCCAACACTCAACAGATTATACTTAAGTCCATCAACAAGTAGTACATTGTCAGTTGACGCAAGGAGGGGATGGAGTGGGGCCAAAGACTCTCCCAACTATCAGACCACCTTGCAGAACCAATGCAGAAGTCAAACAACACAGTGAGAGAAGAAACAAAAGAGATCCTTTATCATTAATTTATCAAAATCATTACATGTCGGGCTGTAAGGCCTTCCTGGTTTCGGCCATATATTCAATGAATTACAATACGATCTTCATACATGAGAGGTCATAAACCTACTTACAGATAATTCAAATCTTATTCTTGCACTGCTACTTCTGAACTGCCTAAACTAAGAACATAGAAGCAAATATATACAAGAGTCCACCAAAAGAGGTTGGTACTCAAATTCATAAGAGAGACCCAGATTTAGGTCCACCTAGATCCCAATGAGAGACCCCACATTAATTCAACAACAAAAATTAAATGTAGAAGTCAACCAGATTAGGATAAAATATCTTGGGAGGATGATCACCGAAAATCAGAAACCATCGCTAAGGACATACCCGAGCATCATACAACCCATCAGTAAAGAGATCACCAAAATCTGTTGGTAAAATCATACCCAAGCATTAGAAAACCCCTCGGTAAAGAGATCATCAAAATTTGTCAGTAAAACATGAACCCGAGCAATAGAAAATAAACTACAAAGCAAAAGTAAACATCTTTTTGGGTGAGCAGGATTGCCAAGGACCCAAGATTCTTCTGCATCAGACACCTGGAGTTAATAGAAATGATTCCCTGAATCATGTATCAGGTCCAACCTGAAATGAATCTAACTTATATTAAGAAATCCAAGATAAGTCCTCAATCGGTCTATTCTTCCACTTTACCATATATTCCATGTATTCGTTTCCTCTTATACTTCTGCCAATTTTCTATTTCAAAATCTTCTCAACTTCTTCAATCTATTTCTTAGGATAATTACTTGGTACTGTCGCTTCTTCATCAGGTTCATGATATTCATACAAGTCTAAAATATTGAATAAAGGTGATATATCCATGTCATCAGGTAATTCAACTTCATAAGAATTTCCACTGTCAAATCTTCTCAGTATTTTGTAAGGACCAAATTTTTTCATCTTCATTTTACCATATGTTCCAATAGGAAATATGCCTTTCTTCAAATGAACCATTACAATATCATCAACTTCAAATATTTTATGTCTTCTTGATCTGTCTACACTATCTTTGTATTTCTGATTACTTTTCTCCAGCTTCTGTTTTACATCTTCATGCAATGTCTTCATGAACTCAACAAATTCTTCTGCTTCTGCACTTCTTTTCTCTTGTCCAACAATATCTCTCAAATCTGATATATCTCTCAATATCATTACCTCTTGCTGTCCTAGGTAAGCCAAGAAAAAAATCCATGCTGATATCACTCCAAGGTTTCTCAGGAACAATAATTGGTGTATACAAACCAGTACTCTGACTCACTCCTTTTGCAACTTGACAAACTCCTCAACTCTTTACAAATTTCTGAACATCCTTATACAGTTGAGGCCAAAAATACCTCTCCTTCAACAAACTCAATGTCTTATCAATACCAAAGTGTCCAACCAATCCACTGCTATGTTTCTCCTTTATCAATTAGTTCTAATTGAACCTCTTGGTATGCACAATTGAATACCTTTGAACAACATATCTTCCTGAATTAAATAGTCTTCATACTTGCTTGATTTGAATTAGGTGCTCTGCACACTCTCCACTGCTCTGAAAAATCAGGATCATTTTCACAAATTCTTCATGTCATCAAAACCAAGAAACTCAATTCTCATTTTCATCAACAAAAATCTTCTTCTACTCAATGCATCAACAACTCTATTAGAAACTCCACTCGTATGTTTAATAAAAAATGTGTAACTCTGCAAATACTCTACCCATTTCATATGTCTCTGATTTAACTTTTTCTAACTACCCAAATACTGTAAAGCCTTATGATCACTATACAAAACAAATTCATTTGGCATCAAATAATGTCTCCATTTCTTCATATCTTGCACAATAGCATAGAACTCTTGATCATAGACAAAATATTTCCTTTTTGCATCATTCAACTTTTCACTAAAGAAAGCAACATGTCTACCTTCTTGAGTCAACACAACTTCAATCGCATTTCCAATTGCATCACATGTAACTTGAAATACCTTATTGAAATCAGGTAATGCTAACATAGGTAATTCAACAACCTTCAGCTTCAAAGCCTCAAAACTTTTATCAGTTCTATGTGTCCATTTGAATTCCCTTTTGTCTCCTCTCATTGTTCCAGTCATAGCATTAAAAATAGAACTGAAATTTCTGATAAAACTTATGTAAAAACTTGCCAATCTATGAAATGATCTTACCTCAGTGACATTTTTAGGTGTAGGCCAACTCAGTATAGCTTCAACCTTCTCAGGATCCATCTTCAAACCATCAGCTGAAATTACAAAACCTAAATACACAAGCTCTTCCTTCATAAAGGTACACTTCTTCAGATTTATTAGCAACTTTTCCTCTTTCAATCTCTGCAATACTTGTCTAATATGCATCAAATGCTCTTCTCTATTCTTACTGAATATCAGAATATCATCCAAGTATACAATCACACACTTATTCAAGAATTTCTTCAAAACTTCATTTATTAACCTCATAAAAGTACTCGGTGCATTAGTTAAACCAAAAGACATAACCAACCACTCGTACAAACCTTCCTTTGTATTGAAAGCAGTCTTCCATTCATCACCTTCTCTGATTCTGATATGATGATATCCACTTTTCAAATCAATTTTGGTAAAATATCTTGCTCCACTTAAAAAATCCATTATGTCATCCATTCTCGGTATAGGAAACCTATACTTGACTGTGATCTTGTTAATTGCTCTGGAATCAGTGCACATTCACCATTCTCCGTTCTTCTTAGATGCCAATATAGCTAGTACTGCACATGGACTCAAACTTTCTCAGATCAAACCTTTGTTCAACAATTCATGAACTTGTCAGTTAAGCTCTTCATTCTCGGTCGGTGTTAACCTATGTGGTTCTTTGTTTGGTAAACTTCTGTAGGAATGTCATCTTCTATATTCTTACTTGGTTTGTTAGGAATCAAAGCATAACAAATATCATTTCTTTTCAAATCCTTAACAAACTGTCTACCTTCCATCAGACAAAATTTCACAGATGTACATATCTCACACTTCCTTATCATAGTATTTTCCAATTTTTAGATTCACAAAACATTATTCACTCACCATTAATGTATGGTCATCCTTGATCCATGAGATCTGATAGGGTTTCAGATGTTTCATCCTTTCCAACTGCAACTTTGCAACCATTTCCTCAAATGCCAGATTCTTCGAGCTTCCACTATCAACAATCACTTTCCAAACTTTGTTTGCAACTCTACATATGGTCTTGAACAAACTTTTCCTGACAGGATCTTGCTTATCTTTCTCACTCCATAGTATCCTTCGGATCATGAAATTTCCTTCTTTCTCAGCTTCTTTTGGTGACTCCTCTTGTACTAATGCATTTTTGCTACTACTACCTTTCTTGCTTGCATGTGTACATTCAAAGGATTTATGTCCTTCACCACAATTGTAACAAGTAAATTGGAATCCCTTTCTACTATAACCACCTTTGGAGTAATTGCCTCTTCCTTAGTATGCATTTCCATCTTTCCATTCAGCCTTTCCTTTGTATTTAGATGTGTCTGAAATTGACTTCTCCGGTCCAGATCTATTGTTTTTACCATGAGATCTACCTCTTCCTCTAGGGAATCTACCACCTCTACCTCTTTGTCTTTTTTCATATCTTCTGTCCAAATTTTCCTTAGCTTTTAGGGAAAATTGGTATGCCTCCTCAATGCATTCCATCTTGACAAAAATGATCTCATCCTGTATAGAACTTCTCAAGCCATTCAGGTATCTTGCTACTCTTTCCACTTCATCTTCAACATGTCTAGATCTGATGTCCAATCTGTAGAATTCCTTAGTGTAGTCTTTTACTAATTCATCTTTTTGCTTCAAACTTTGCATTCGCCTGATTAGGTTAATCTGATAATGACAAGGTAGAAACTTGCCTTTTAATTTGTTTACCATCTTATCCCATACCTTGATTTTGTCTTTACCTTTCTTCTTCCAATCCAATTGCAGATGTTCCCACCATAGGGATGCATGTCCTTTCAACTTAGTGCTTGCAATATTCACCTTCTTATCCTCTGCTATATTCTCATGTTCAAGTACTTTTCCATTTCAGTTATCTAATCAATCAATTCATCAGAATCCAATTTTCCACTATACCCAGGAGGATTAAATTGAGGTGTGGATTTCAAACTTGTCAAAGCTCTCAGGAATCACTCTTATGTTAGGAATAATAGTCCACAAGACAATTGAGAGGGGGGGGTGAATAAGTTGTAATCTAGATTATTAAACTTTATACTTTATAAATCAAATCTGCAAATGTAAATGATAACATAGTAAAAGCCAACACCATAACACAATATTTGTTATCAAGGAACCTTGTTAAAGGTAAAACCCCGGTGGGAATTAACACCCACAAATAATAAACTGAGAGTATAGTATCCATGTTCAAAGATATTAGCCCTTTTAGGAGATTGTTACAACATTATAGTACACAGTCCCTATTAGGAGACAAACCCTGTTAGGAGTCAAAGAAAATAGTAGGCTCACTGCCAAGGCACACTGCCCAAAGAAGGTTAGAGCCACCCTCAAGGATTTACAATCCGAATCAAGTGAATAAAGAAAATACACATTCCATTGAATTGTCTGATAGCAACTGTCTTTTCATGGTCAATTCTAATGAATTATCAACTCTGCTTGTATCCAACAGTCAACAAGCTTCACAGCTTCCACACCTCTCTATCTTTTTTCTATCTCTTTCACACTTCTCCACAAGAAATTGTCATTCATATATATCCTCTTACAATAATTCATTAGGTCGGCTAGTTAAGCTTTCCTAATACATAATCAACTAGGTTGGCCAATTAAGGCTTTCCATCATACAAATAATTACATAGCCCCTTGCTAAGATACACACGGTATCTATAACAAGTATACAACATTTACAATCTATTACATATACTTCCAGATCCCTAATTTATGCTCAATTAATTTCACACGCTACATGTTTGAAGTTGGCCAGGAAATAGGTCTTCTCCAGAATACATGCCATAGCTGACATCATCAGTATCCAAACAACAATCAAACTCAACCCATTACTTTACCATGTGTCAGCTATCCATCAGTAAGCTCACAAGTTCTGAAATATCTTCGCTAGAAAGATATACCCGAAACATAGAGACCTGCTCTGTCTAGAATCACAGTTACAGTCTAGAAAACCAGTCTTCACCAAATCAACTATAACATCCACAGTATGTAACATAGAGCCAAGTGACCTTAGGAATAAGGTCAGCACACATCCTTTTGCATAAACCCAACTTTGATCATTCTGAATCATCCGTACAGTGTCCGTACACTTCTTCCAATTAAGTAGCCAGTCTGTCTTCTCCATAGAAATATATGTTGACATCAGTGACAAAACATGAATATCAACAACATGATCAGTAACCAAAATTGATATCATCCAACAATCTCCCCCTTTGACATTGATGGCAACATATGGGAAAATTCGTATGTATCAACCCAAAAGTACTTTCTCTCAATATCCTCAACAAAAATCTCCCCAAAACAGTAGGGATTTTCACACAGATTTCTTCCCTCTTTGGTAGCAATGGAAAAGGGCTCCATAATTTACCTGTAGCCTTTTGTAAGATGTAGCTTTTTCAAATCTTCATGTCCAATCAGCTAGTTGTAAGATCACCCAAATGTACTCCATAGTATTCTTCTACGATCACTCCCCCTAAGGAGTAGATCCATACATCAAGTCCAAAGAATGATATAGCTCTGAGATCCATTGGACTGATGCACATTTGCATCATTTAGTTTTCACTGGGAGGGGCCATCACCCTAAACATGCCTCTGAGATATTGAAAAACATATTTTGGCAAAGGTTTAGTAAATATATCTGCTATATGTTCCTTTGTGCTAATATACTCCAGTTTAATCTCTCTATCTGCTACCTTCTCCCTCAAGAAATGATACTTGATGGAAATATGTTTAGTCTTTGAATGCATTACAAGATTCTTTGACATATTCACTGTGCTGGTGTTATCACAATGGATAATCACTGGTTCTTTGAAAATTATTCCAATGTCCTTCAACATTTGTTTTATCCAAACAACTTGTGTACAGTTTATAGCAGTAGCAACATACTCTGACTCAACAGTAGATTGAGCAATACAATTATGCTTCTTGCTCAACCAAGAAACCAGTCTTTTTCCAAGGAAAAATGCACCACCACTTGTACTCTTCCTGTCATCCACATTACCTGCCCAATCAACATCAGTAAAAGCCTACAATGTAAAATCATCAGATTTTTCATACCATAATCCATATTCTACTGTTCCTTTCAGATATGTAAAAATTCTTTTCACAACAACAAAATGTGTCTCTTTAGGATCTGCCTGATATCTAGCCACATTTCCAACTGTATTGGTAATATCTGGTCTAGTGTGTTAGATATTGTAGACCTCCAACCATTGATCTGTACTTAGTCTGCCTGACACTTTGAGTCTCATCATTTTTAGTCAGTTTGTTTACTATCACCATGGGTGTACCAACATGTTTACAATCTTCCATTCCAAATTTCTGTAACATTTCCTTAAGATACTTGGTCTGAGAATAAAAATGCCATTCTTACTATGATTAATTTGCAAACCAAGAAAAAATTTCATCTCACCAATCATTGACATTTCAAACTCATTCTCCATTTGTTTAGCAAACTTGTTTCTCATTTTATCATTGCCTCCAAAAATGATATCATCAAAAAAAGTATAAAATACCTTTCACCATAGTATGATCTTGTTCTTGTAGGATCACACAGATTTGTATGCACCAGATCCAACTTCCCTTTTGCTGAATAAGCTTTGCTCTTGAAAGTGCTTCTAGTCTGTTTCCCCATAACACATTCTCTACACATAGTGTTAGCTGGCTTTACAATTTTAGGTAGATCTCTTACTGCTTTTGTCATACTTGCGTTCACAATGTTATCAAAATTGACATGACAAAATCTTCTGTGCTATAACCAACTTTCATCAACCTTTGCAATAAAACAAGAAGCTTCAGATGTGTTCAATTCAAATACATTACCTCTGGATTTAGTACCAGATGCTTTCAAGTCTCCTATTTTTCTCTTGATAGAAAATTTTCCATTTATGAATTTTAGTTGATAACCCTTGTCCACTAGCTGTCCAACACTCAACAAATTATGCTTAAGTCCATAAACAAGTAATACATTGTAAGTGTTAGTATTTCCATCCATGGAAATAGATCCAATTCCAATAATGAGTTTAGGAGTATTGTCACCAAGTCCAACAACACCACCATCATGTCTTTTCAAACTCACAAACTTATTTTTATCTCCAGTCATATGATGTGAACAACCACTATCTATGACCCATTCATATTTCTTTTCAACTTGGGACACTATTGCTTTTTCTTCATGCATAGGTTCATCATCTTTAATAGCAATAAATCTAATTTCATCATAGTCACCATTTTCATCATCAGATATACCTTCACTAGCATAATAACATTCCTTAACCTTTGAGAACTTAGACTTGAAAAACTTAGGTTTGTGCTTTGGAATTCTTGTAGGACATCTAGATGTAAAATGACCTATTTTGTTGCATGAAAACATTTCAAAAGTAATTTTCCCTCAAACTTACCCTTACCTCTCTTTTCTCTTCTGGAAATCAGTGCTATGATTTCATCTAGCTTTCTTTCTTCTTCCTGTATTTGTTCCCATTCATCAGCATAGGCTCCAAGTTCTTCTCTTATATCATTACTACTCGTTCTTGCATTTCCAAGTAAGATTCTTTTGCTTTCGTGCACGGTTGCTTTGAATGCTGACTCAACCTTAGGTAAAGTATCTCCCAATTCTACGGCTTCAAATGTAGTTAGCTTGCCAATCAACATCTCTCTGGTGAAGTTCGGTGTCAAAGGTATGATCTCCTCTATAGCGTGAACCTTGGTTCTGTATGCAGGTGTTAATGATCTGAGTATCTTTGCAATTACTTTTTCCTCACTGTAAGTTCCTCCAGACTTCCTAATACCAGTAACTACCTCAGTAATTATTTGTCCATATGCTCTGATGTTCTCATCTTCTCTCATCTTCAATGATTCCATCTTTGTCTTCCAGTTCTATAACTTTGCTTTCTTTGTAAACTTGTCTCCAACATATAGTGCTTCTAGTCTTGTCCAGATTTCATGTGCAGAGTCCAAGTCATTTACTTCAGTTATAAATTCTCCTTCTGATAGTGCACTGATTAAGGATTCCCTTGAAACCATATTGCAGGAGAATAGCTTCTTTTGATCTTCATTGGCCTTCTCTAATTCATCCTCAGTCGCTACCTTTTCCTTCTTCTTTGTTATCATCCAGTAATCAATTCCCAAACATAGCAAATGTCTTCTCATCTTGTTCTGCCAACTGTCAAAGTTTTCAGGATCAAACTTTGGACTATCCTTTTTGTAGTAAGTCATCTTCAGGATCACCTCAAGCTGTCAAACTTTCTCTAAGGACCAATTGCTCTAATACCAATTGTTAGGAATAACAATCCACAAGACAACTGAGAGGGGCGAGGGTGAATCAGTTGTAATCTAGATTATTAAACTTTATACTTTATAAACCAAATCTACAAATGTAAATGATAACACACTAAAATCCAACACTATAACACAATATTTGTTGTTGAGGAACCATGTTAAAGGTAAAACCCCAGGGGGAATTAACACCCACAAATAATGTACTGAGAGTATAATATCCTTGTTAAAAGATATTAGCCCTGTTAGGAGCTTGTTACAACATTACAGTACACAGTCCCTGCTAGGAGACAGAACCTATTAGGAGTCAAAGAAAATAGTAGGCTGATTGCCAAGGCACACTGCCCAAAGAAGGTTAAAGCCACCCTAAAGGATTTACAAACTGAATCAAGTGTATAAAGCAAATACACATTCCATCAAACTGTCTGGTAGCAAATATCTTTTCTTGGTTAGTTCCAATGAATTATCAACTCTGCTTGTATCTATCAGTCAACAAGCTTCGCATCTTCCACACCTCTCTATCTTTTTTCAATCTCTTTCACACTTCTCCACGAGAAATTGTCATTCATATATACCTTCTTACAATAATTCATTAGGTTGGCCAGTTAAGCTTTCCTAATACATAATTAACTAGGTCGGCCAATTAAGTCTTTCCATCATACAAATAATTACATAGCCCCTTGCTAAGATACACATGATTTCTATAACTAGTATACAAAATTTACAATCCATTACATATACTTCCAGATCTATAATTCATGCTCACAATTAATTTCACATGCTACATGTCTGAAGTCAGCCAGGAAATGAGTCTTCTCCAGAATACACACCACAATTGACATCATCAGTATCCAAACAAAAATCGAACTCATCCCATTACTCTACCATATATCGGCTGTCCATCAGTAAGCTCGCAAGTTCTGAAATATCTTTGCCAGAAAGATATACCCGTAACACAGAGACCTGCTCTGTCTAGAATCAAAGTTACAGTCCAGAAAACCAGTCTTCACTAGATCAACTGTAACATCCACAATATGTAACATAGAGCCAAGTGACCTTAGGAATAAGGCTAGCACACATCCTTCTGCATAAACCCAACTTCGATCATTCTGAATCATCCGTACAGTGTCCGTACACTTATTCCAGTTAAGTAGCCAGTCTGTCTTCTCCATAGAAACATATGTTGACATCAGTGACAAAAAATGAATATAACCAACATGATCGGTAACCAAAAATGATATCATCCAACATCTTCTTCTTGATTCATCATAGGTACAGGTTCAAATTTACCTTGAACCTCTTTAATTTGATCATCACTAACATCCTCAAGATGGCTTCCTCCACGCTGGACTATCTCAACAACTTCCAATCTAGCAACCATATGTCTAAGCATATCAACTATACCTAGATATGGATTTCCTCTCCCAAGAACCATCTTGAATCCCTCTACAATTGTAGGTCAGATCACAATCTGCTACCCCACAACAATACCAACTAGGGTTAGGGTTTACAAGAAGGAACTTAGATCTCACCAATTCTCTGATACCACCTGACACAAGGAGGGGATGGATTGGGGCCAAAGGATCTCCAAACTACGAAACCACCTTGCAGAATCAATGCGAAAGTCAAACAACACAGTGAGAGAAGAAACAACAGAGAACCTTTATCATTAATTTATCAAAATCATTACATGCCAGGCTGTAAGTCCTTCCTAGTTTTGGCCATATATCCAATGAATTTCAATATGAAAAGAAGCCTCACATTAAAACAAGAAGCTTCAGATGTATTCAATTCAAATATATTACCTCTATATTTAGTACCAAATGTGATCAAGTCTCCTGATTTACTTCTGATAGAACATTTTCCGGTTGGAAATAATGGGAAGTGTATACTGAGAGGGGAGGGGTGAATCAATACCTCTAAAACTTTTGTCTCTTTTATCCTTTAACTTTTATGTACTCAATTGTTTATCCAACCATTTGTTCTATACTATCTTTGTGTAAAACATATCAATTCTTTAACTTAATCAAACATGTAAACATTCATAGAAACATACATGTAAACATTCATAGAAACATTCATGAAAGTAATTGACTCATAACACATGATATGATATCGTAGAAAACCCTTGTTAGAAGGTAAAAATTGCGGTGGGGATGGCACCCATAAAATCTTCACTATCTGTAGATTGGAAGGGGCTGGTTAAGGCTTACAATTTGATCACTTCTGATGATCTACCCTATTAGGAGTATTATGTGGAGACCTGTTAAGATCTACTCTGTTAAGAGCTTTAGCAACACTGTTTAGTGTGCACTCGGTTAAGAGATTTACAATAGCATTATTAAATCTACCTTCCTTGAAAGGATTTCTTCTATTTGCTACATTTGATAAAATGCAGATAAAAATACTCATTGACCTGAGTGTATGCAATCTAACTATTGCTGATTATAGATCCATTACAATTCACAAATATAAATGTATCACCTATTGTAATTGATTAATACCAAATTCATATTTTTTTGTTCTTCTTGAAACTCGCAGCCTGATCCATAGATGTGCTTGTTGGCTAGATTCATCCTCTCATCTCTGATATTGAATGATTACAACATCTATTTATAAGTTAGATTGACCTAATTAAGTTTCACAAATAATAAAACTAACTCTATGATCACAGGTTTACAACTTTACCTTGATCTCCTAGTCTGCATGTTTTCAATCAGTTAGACTGATTAAAACAATTACAATAATGTTGCTTGTCCCTTAAGTAATGGTTTTAAAAAAAAAAACTCTATAAATAGAATATGAGTTTTTTATTTGAAGTGGAAGTCAGATCCACTTTTTCTGGGATGTAACTGACTTTCGGTGTCTAATACTTGGTTTTCTCTGAAATCAGTTTGACTGTCTTTCGGGTTGCACTGTGTTTGTTCTTTTGGCTTGCACTGTGTTTTTGTAAGAAATAACAATGGAAGATCAAAGGAACATAAACAATCCAAGAGAGTTAGAAAATGGAGAAAAGTTACCATGAAGACCAGATCTAAGAGCATTCATCAAACGATCCAAAGACAAGAGAGACAAGATGTTTTATAAGGGGAAAAGAAAAGAAAAACCCCTTTGTGATATTATGAATGAGGCCATAGCCTAAAGAGAAAATAGAGAGAGAGAGTGCAAGATGCACATTACAATAACTTCTTAATGGATCATTCTTCATCCTTGCATTACGAGAAATGAGAGAGGAGCATCTCTTAAATAGAGATGAGAG
>MU225655.1:508048-542108 GCA_018584345.1 Thuja plicata | reverse complement strand
ATAAACTACTTTCCTTATTAAGGAATTACATAAAAAGAGTTGTCCTCCCACTAGAGGAAAAAATACATGTAGGGATTCCAAATGAATCTCCTAATTAAAATACAAGTAAAGATTAGATATTCTAACAGTTTTCTCATCGGGTTCCTCTGTCAGTTTCCTCCTATCGGATTCCACTTTATCATCTTTGATTTGCACTTTCGATTAACATTGCAAAATTGTGTCGTCAGTTTCCTCCTTGCTTAGTATTTTTGGTTTGAACCAAAAACCTAACTTTTGGTGTAGTGTAACTGATAGTTTATACAACTTGTTTTCTCATTGCATACTAATGGAAAAAAATTATGTTTATCAATCTCCCCCTTTGACACTAGTATCAAAAATAGATATGTGCATAATAATATCAAAATTTATAGTATGAACACCTTGTATATACCTTAGTCATTTCATGACTCCACCTATGCATATGCCGGTATAGTATAGTATATGTATGTACATTATACACTTGTATTTTTATACTATTTTCTCCTTTTCACTATATACTCTGTCTCTCCTTTTCCCCTTTTATTGATCTTTGTACATATCAATTTACTTTTCCCCCTTTTTGATAGTAAGGGAAAAGGTGTATACCTATAGCTTATCAAAAACATGAGTGTGAGGATTGTATTTCCTCTATCATCCTATAGCTCTAGTGTAATCCGTACATGCATGTCATAGATGTTGTCTGCTAGAGACATCTCAGAGGTGGCAATAAGTTTCCTTGATGAACTTAGGTGAGTTTGCAGAAGTGTGAGGTTCGGTAATAGTATAGACTGAATTTTGGTAACCTCCTCTCTGAATTGTGATTCTGCTTCCCAAAGTTCCTATCTGAACCATTTGATCTCTATGATCTTCTCATAATGCAATTTTATTGCATTTCCATCAGTCGTTAGACTTTGTGCACTTGCAATTAGATCAGATTCAATCTTTGCAATCTTGTCATTGTTATCTTTAGTAAACTTCTCTAAATTGCATAGTTTTTGTATCAAGGAAACAAATTCAGTTATGATTGGATCTAATTGATCTGATAGTTCTAAAAGCTTTACCTTATTCTCTGCAACTTCTTGGCTGATCTTTTCTGTCAATTTATACTAAAATTTCTGCTCTGCTTGCTCCTCAATTGCCTTTTCTGTATCAAAATTTTGTGTTGTGATCGCTTCGGTGAGGAAAGAAAGTTGATCTAGAATGGGGGTATTGTGATCAATATCTATGTCAGGTACAATTTGACTCAAGATTTCCCTTGTGTTCTCCAGAACTAATGAATCTCGGTGCTACTTCTTAAGCTTTTAATGAAAAGCTTTCCTTTGGCAGATTTCTCCATACTCCTGGAGAGATTCAAAGTCTAATGTTGTTGGGTCACATTTTGGTATTTCAATAATCTCATCTAATGTGACTTCCAACTTGTTCTTCTTTGTTTTCTTCTTCTTCTTCTTTTGTGTTCCACCTGTATGCAGAACCATAGCCAACTTTTTGGCTTGGTCTAGTGTGCTTGCTAGATGGATTTTGAGGAGTTGTACCTTTCTCTTGCTACTCGGTATTTTCCTGTCGGTTGTCTGAGGATGTCTCCTTGTCAACCTTTGGTGTGTCTACAACTTTTCTTTTATTGTCCTTTGACGTGGTATCAACTGTCTTTGTTTTCTCATCCTTCTCTTTTTGCACTTCATCAACATCTTTTATTTGTGCATCTTGCTTGGTCATATCTCCATCTTTCTGTTCTCCATCGATGACATTTTGTTCATCGGTTGTGTCCTTTTCAAAAGTTGTGTCTTTTTTCTCTTCATTACCCTTGTCCTCAGGTATTCTTGCACCAGGCTTGGGGGTCTTCTCCTTTTGTGAGATAATATTGATTGCATGAATCAATAGTGGCATTTGGCCTGATATGTGTACCTGTGCAACATCAATTGTAGTGTCCTATTTTTTCGTCTGGTCCTTGGCAACAATGACATCTTCATCTTTCTAAATTTCATCTACAAGATCATCGGTGATGTCAATAATTATATTGTCCACAGTGTTGTCCATAGTAGTGTTTGACCATGTCTCATTTGCGACATCCATATTCTTGTTTCGTGTAGTGTCCAATTCCTCTTTGTCCATTTCTACATTAGTGATGGTAATTGGTTTGGGGCTTTGAGTAGCCTGATCATCCTTGGTCTCTTGATTCTTGGTAAGAGCTCTTTGTGGCTAAGGACTTGTATCCTTTTTAGGAATATCAAGTATTTTTCTCCATTCAGTTTCACTTTTTTTGTCTAGGTCCATTAGATGTCCTTTAAGCACTTGGTAGGCTCTCAACTTTGGTGAGAACCTTTTGGAATGAATCTTCATCATTTCTTTGATCTCCTCCATTTTTGATTTAGGATGCATGAATGATACTAGGGCTCTTTCCCTGATTTCTTTCTCGGAGTGCAAGGCAAATGTCCATCTTGCCGATATCCTATCTTGAAGTTATTTGGGCATACTATCTGCCAGTTGTATTGGGAGGTATTTGAATATGCAAATCATCTTGATGATTGCCTCCACAATCTTATTTTGATCCAAGGGATCCAATGTCAACCATTTCTTGATCTTCCTATCATTGACTGTACCTGATTTGACAATTGAGGCACACACTTCATTCACTATTTTAGGTATCTTATTCTTTTCCTCTTTAAAAAATTCATCCTGTTAGGTGTCCTGAATGTCCTCCTTAGTTCTAATGAACTTTCTTATTTTAGTTGGCCCTCTTTTCTGTGTTTTTGTTTTCCTCTTATAGGTCCTTACTAGACCTTTCTTCAATGGTGAAGGACTTGTGTCCTTAGCTATTTGACTTCTTTTCCTTGTAGTAGCTGTAGTTCTAGGCTTCTTAGTTGGTGAAGGTAATGGTGTATCTGCCTCTGTACACTCAGAGTCACTTTCCTTCTTAGCTTCACCGACGTGTGACTGTTCCTCAGTTTCATCTTTCTTCAAGTTCTTGACCATTTTATCCTTCTTCCTGTCTATTGATGCAAAGTGGGCAACTGGAAGCCTCTAAGTGACCTAAATAGGGAAATGTACCTCAAAATTACTTGATTTAGAGCCAAAGTGCTTCACACTTATCACAAGTGTGGGAAAAGGAATTGGTTAGGCTATCACAACCTCAACACCCAAAGGGGCAACCTAATCACTAGGTTTTACCAATCCTACTAAACCAACTACCAAGAGTGGCTTCAGGAGCACTTGAGTCAAATTCTTAACAATACCCCCAAAATGACTTAAGGGAGTAGGGGTGACCTATTCTCATAGGTGGGGTCTAATTAGGTCCCTAACATTTAGTTCCAATGGTTTTTTCACTCAAATACAATCCATATGACATGGTTGCTCCACAAACCCAAGACTATGCTTGTAGCCTTTTGCAGAAGGAGAATTGACCTTAATTGAGATTCTTACACATAACCCCCTTAACGGATTAGGGATTAAGGGACCCTTTATGGCCTAAGACCTTGGACTTCAGCCCTAGATCATGGAAATGAGAAAGAGACAGAATGATATACAAAATTGCTTTTGCAATTAGGGCTAATTAGGCCTCCATTTACACTAGAGGTACCTTTAGGATGCATCCAAATACCAAACCAATGATTGGATCCTATGGGGATGTATACAAGGGCCTCTTCCTCTGATTTAAAGCCTCTGATCAAATCCCAAGTGAGAGTTATGACTGCTGTCCAAATTCTGGATGGGTGCATACATAAGGATATACACCTAGGGCATCACTTCAACTCCATCTCCCTACACTTTAAAGAGCCTATCTTGCAGAATCTTAAAGAGAATCATACAAACAAGCTTTCCATCAAGGGTCATTGAATTCCCATGGTGGAAAGTGGAAATACACTTAATTTTCTTAGAAACCCTAAATTAGGGCCTACAATCCAGGCAGTGAATTTGTAAATTCAATAACTTTCAAACCAGGATTGATCAACACATGAGACAAAAATAAAATGGAGTAAGGTTCACAACACTAACCCTTGGTGTTAGACTTTCATGTCTTTCTATCTGTACCCGACCATACATAATGACTGTTTCTCAGGAATGCAAGAAAATGGTTACTTTTTATTAATTTTCAAATGCCAAATTACATGATCAACCTACCACCCAACTAAAAGGGCTATTGTAGGCACTCCCAATGGTTACATAACAAGTTTTAACTGACTTGATCATTTGGGAGTTGGTTTTCAAAAAGTTGTTAAGTTTGCTCAAAAGTTGCTTGACAACTTTTGAGCAACTTTTACATTTTTTGCAATTTTGCAAATCTATTGACAAAACTTGGTCATGATGTTATTTTTGTGATCCCTAGTGGATCCAAACATTAAAAAATCAAAAAATAAACTATTCCTAGGGTTTTGGATCATTAATGACTCATAGTTAACCAAGGGCTCATAATGTGCCAATCTTGGAACTATGGCCTTACAAAGTGATCCAATGATTAATCCAATGTCTTATCATTACTAAAGGCCTCTTAGGACCTTGAGAGAACCCCTAGGTTCGATAGGAGCACTTAGTTCATTTAGGGTACTCCTGCACCATACTCCCCATGAGATTTGAACTCAAGTTCCCACTCGAGGATAGCTGGTCAACAGTGGTTCCATGTTGTTGGATCTTGTCCTCTGTCATCCAAGTAGCATCTACTGGAGGGAGTTATTTCCATTTCACTAAGTACTGCATGTATTTATTATTTCTTGTCTTCTTCAATACTTTGGTTTCCAAAATAGCATCTAGTTCCATTTGTTTGCTTGGTGGGAGATCTGTCACATAGTCTCCATCATCTTCAACTTGTGATCCCTGCACATTGACAGTGTCTGCAACATACTTGTAAGGAGTGAGATCTGCAATATTAAAAATAGGAGAAATCAGTAAAGTAGGGGGCAAGGAAATCTCATATGCATTTTCACCCATCTTGGTGAGGATTGTGCAAGGACCAATTTTCTTCATGTGTAACTTTGAATATCTTCCTTTAGGAAGTCTCCCCTTCCTTAGGTATGCCCATACCTTATCTCTAAATTTTAAGTGAACTTCTCTTCTCTTCTTGTCTGCTTGTGCTTTATATTTCATAGTTGATTGTTGTAGTGACTCTTTTACTTCTTTCTGCACTTTAGAGATTAGTTTGGCTAACTCCTCTCCTTGTGCACTCACTCTGAAATTAGATGGTAACTCTACTAAATCCAGTGGACCTTTAGGATGAAGTCCATACACTGTTTGAAAAGGTGTCTTTCCAGTGGACCTGTTCATGGAGTCATTGAATGCAAATTTTTCCTAAGGTAGGATCATGTCCCAACTTTGTGTATACTTTTTGGTTAGGCATCTCAAGAGATTACCAAGTTATATGTTTACCACCTCCGTTTTCCCATCTGTTTGTGGGTGATATGTTGAGCTATAAGTTAGGTTTGTGCCAAACTTCTTGAATAGTGTCCTCCAAAAATGACCCTAAAATTTTACATCTCTATCAGACACTATTGTTTGTGGTAGGACATATATCCTAACCACTTCCTTAAAGAATAGGTGTGCTATATGGGAGGCATTATTTGTGCTCTTGCAAGGAACAAAGTGCACCAATTTACTAAATTTGTCCACTATTACAAAAACTTTATGATAACCCTTCTTTGTCCTTGGCAAACCCATAACAAAATCCATTGAAATTGATTCCATGGACTAGAGGGAATTGGTAGGGGTTGATAAAATCCTTGGTTAGTGGATACACCCTTTTCTTTTTGGAAAATAGTACAAGATTCAACAAATTTCTTGACTTCATTCTCCATCTTTGGCAAAAAAAACTTCTTTTTACTAATTCAGCGGTCTTATCTATTCCAAAGTGTCCTCCTAAGCCATCACAATGTTTTTCTTTAATGATATTTGTTCTCATGGAACATTTAGGAATGCACAATTGGGCTCCTTTAAACAAGAGTCCATTCTGAATCAGAAAATCAGAAAATTCAGTATGGTATTTACCAACCATTTTAGTGCATACCTCAAAAACTTCTCCAAATTATGGATCATCAGAATATAGGTGTTTTAGGGAGTCAATCCCTACACTCTGAAGTTGAACTTCCTCAACTAATCTGATCCTCCTACTTAGGGCATCAACCACTTCGTTTGCCACTGCTTTTTTGTGTTTAATATTGAAGGTATATGCCTGCAACTGCTCCATCTATTTGATGTGTTTGACCCCAAGCTTCTCCTGACTGTTTAGAAAAATTAAAGCATGGTTATCAGTATAAAAAATAAATTATTTAGGGAGTAAATAGTGTCTCCACTTTTTCAAGGCTTGCACCATTGTATAAAGCTCTAAATCATAAGTAGAATACCCCCTTTTGGCATCATTCAATTTTTTTGAGAAAAATGCTATAGCCTTACCTTCTTGGCTCAAGATTGCACCTATAGCCAAGTTGCTTGCATCTGTTTCAACTATGAATACCTTTTTGAAGTTAGGGAGTACTAGGATTAGGTATTGTGCCACCCTATTCTTAAGATATTGAAATGCATCTTCTGCTTCTTTAGTCCACTCAAATCTAGTATTCTTTCAACCTTTTATTGTGTCCAACATAGGAGCACACACATGGCTAAAATTCTTTATAAACATTCTATAAAAAGTTGCTAAACCATGAAAGCTTCTAACATCACCTTGGTTCTTTGGTGGAGGCCATTTGACTATTGCTGCAACCTTCTCTGGATCCATTTTTAGAGTGCCTTGGGAGATGACAAATCCTAGGAAGATGAGTTCCTTCTTCATAAACATACATTTTTCCAAGTTAATCACTAACTTTTGCTGATGGAGTCTCCTTAGAACCTGCCCAACAATACCAAGGTGTTTCTCTTTTCTATGATTGTAAATCAGAATGTCATCCAAATAGATGACCACAAACTTGCCAATAAAGTCAATAAAGACCTCATTCACGAGTCTCATGAATGTAATAGGGGCATTACTCAAGCCAAATGGCATAACAAGCCACTTAAACAAACCTTTAGTTGTCTTAAACGTTGTCTTCCATTCATCTCCTGGCTTAATCCTGATTTGATGATAGCCTGATTTTAAATCAATCTTAGTAAAGTATCAAGCAGTGCCTAATTGGTCTAGAAGATCTTCCATTCTTGGAATGGGGAACCTATATCTTATTGTTATTTTGTTTAGGGCTCTGTTGTTAGTGCACAATCTCCATTTGCCATCTTTTTTAGGGCCTAAAACTGATGGGACAACACATGGACTAAGACTCTTTTGGATGAGTCCCTTCTCTAATAGTTCATTTACTTGTCTTGCAATCTCTGCATGCTGCACTAGTGTCATCTTGTATGGGGCCTTGTTAGGAAAAGAGGAGCCATGTATTAAGTCAATTTGGTGACTAATATCTCTCAAGGGAGGGAGGGTTGTGGGCAGGTCACTAGCAGTGACAACACTGTATTTTGTGAGTAACTTCTGAACTTCATCTGGTATAGGATCATCATTATCAGATCTTACATTATCCTTAGGCTTGGATATTAAGACATAGGCTTTAGTTTCAGGCTCTCTCAATACTTTTATCATTTCTTTTTCCCCCATGGTTATGACAGTAGGTTCCTTCTCTATTTTGGTATCAGGCAGGGGCTTCATAGTGAAATTTTTTCCATTTTTAGTGATGAAGTAGGTGTTTTTCCTACAATGGTGTGTGGCATCTACATAAAACTACCAAGGCCTGCCTAGAATAACGTGGGAGGCATCCATCTCCATAACATCACAAAGAACTTTGTATTTAAAGTTTGCTATTGAAAATTCTATCCATGCTTGTTCAGTCACTAAGGTTTGTTGACCCTTTGTTAGCCAAGAGACATGATAGGGAAAAGGGTGAGGTTTCTTAGGGAGGTTTAACTTTTGTACCATTTCACAAGATACTAGATTTTTAGTTGAGCCAAAATCTATAAGTAAACTACATACCTTCCCATTGCATTTGATCTCTGTCCGGAAGAGATTCTTTCTTTGAGGAGGTTCTTGGCTTTGTGAAACTTGAAGGAAGACTTGTCTCATCATCAAACATGCTCCTTCCTCTGGTTCTAAGTCCCTTGCATTAGCATTGTCTTCTTGCTTGTCCTCTTGAATGAGTTGAGCTCTTCTTTCACCTTGGTTATTGTTATTTCTATTTTCATGGCATCTCCCTACATGGTGTCCCAATTGGTTGCAGTAGTAACACCTCAATGGTCCATTTCCTCTTCCAGTGTTTGTCCTTCCCCTATTGAAGAGTCTTCTCCCTCTATAGTTACCTCTGAAGTTTGTATCACTATTTTCTTTGTCTCCTTGGTCAGGGGTCCTACTGCTATTACCACTGTATTTCCCTGTATGCCAAGAGGTTCCTCTCCATCTGAAGTTATTCTCACCATCATTACTCTTCCCTTTTCCAAACTCCTATTTTATCTTCCATTTTTCCTCTACCTTGAGTGCCATTTGATAGCACTTTCTCACTGTGGTAGGGTAGTGTAGGCTAAGTTCCTCTTGAATGGATACTTTGAGACCATTCATATATCTTGCTAACTTTTCTTCTTCATCTTCTTCCACATTTGTCTTCATACATAATTTTAGGAACTCCTTGGTGTATAGGCCTACATCCATATCATTTTTCTTTATACTTTTCTTCCTCCTATGGAGTTGAACCCCATAGTCTTCAGGCACATAGGTCTCTTTGACCAGTGCAATCATTTTGTTCCATGAAGAGATCAAACTCTTCCCATTCTTCACCCTCTATGTTTGGATGAAGTTCCACCAAGTTAGGGCTGCTCCCTTCAACTTGGATCTTTCTGTCTTCACCCTCTGCTTCTCAGGGATGTCCTCACACTCAAAGAAACTTGTCAAAGCCTCTATCCAATCCAAGGCCAAATCTGCATTCATCTTCCCATTAAAAGTTGGCAAATCCAACTTCTCATCCATGGTTCTCCTCCCCATAGATTTTAAGGCATCTATGAAGGATCTTTGGTCTCCAGGAATGTTCACATCCTGATCAGGGTTGTCATCCTCTGACTCACTACCCTCTTCACCACGAGAGGTATCTCCTTTACCCCTCTCTACCTTATTTTCTAATTCTTGGATTCTTCTTGTCAAGGATACATTTTTTGCCCTCTATTCTCTCACCATCTTTTCTAGTTTAATATTTGTAACCCTTGAACGGATATCTTCATCCTCAGGAGCAGACATAGCTCTGAAACCACTTGATGCAAAGTGGGCAACTGGAAGCCTCTAAGTGACCCAAATAGGGCAATGTACCTCAAAATTACTTGATTCAGAGCCAAAGTGCTTCACACTTATCACAAGTGTGGGAAAAGGACTTGTTTAGGCTATCACAACCTCAACACCCAAAGGGGAAACCTAATCACTAGGTTTTACCAATCCTACTACACTAACTACCAAGAGTGGCTTCAGGAGCACTTGACTCAAATTCTTAAGAATACCCCCAAAATGACTTAAGGGACCAGGGGTGACCTATGCTCATAGGTGGGGTCTATTTAGGTCCCTAACATTTATTTCCAATGGTTCTTTCACTCAAATACAATCCATATGACATGGTTTCTCCACAAACCCAAGACTATGCTTGTATCCTTTTTCAGAAGGAGAATTGACCTTAATTGAGATTCTTACACATAACCCCCTTAACTGATTAGGGATTAAGGGACCCTTTATGGCCTAAGACCTTGGACTTCAACCCTAGATCATGGATTGAGAAAGAGACATAATGATATACAAAATTTCTTTTGCAATTAAGGCTAATTAGGCCTCCATTTACACTAGAGGTACCTTTAGGATGCATCCAAATACAAAACCAATGATTGGATCTTGTGAGGATGTATACAAGGGCCTCTTCCTCCAATTTAGAGCCTCTGATCAAATCCCAAGTGAGAGTTATGACTGTTGTCCAAATTCTGGATGGGTGCATACATAAGGATATACACCTAGGGCATCACTTCAACTCCATCTCCCTGCACTTTAAAGAACCTATCTTGCAAAATTTTAAAGAGCATCATACAAACAAGCTTTCCACCAAGGGTCATTGAATTCCCATGGTGGAAAGTGAAATGTACTTATTTTCTTAGAAACCCTGAATTAGGGCCTACAATCCAGGCAGTGAGTTTGTAAATTCAATAACTTTCAAACCAGGATCAATCAACACATGAGACCAAAAGAAAATGGATTAAGGTTCACAAAAATAACCCGTGGTATCAAACTTTCATGTCCTTCTATTCGTACCCGACTGTACACAATGACTGTTTCTCAGGAATGCAAGAAAATGGTTACTTTTTATTAATTTTCAAATGCCAAATTACATGATCAGCCTACCACCCACCTGAAAGGGCTATTGCAGGAAATCCCAATGATTTCATGACAAGTTTGAACCGACTTGACCGTTTGGGAGTTGGTTTTCAAAAAGTTGTTAAGTTTGCTCAAAAGTTGCTTGACAACTTTTGAGCTTTTTTTTCCATTTTTTGCAATTTTGCAAATCTAGTGACCAAACTTTGTCATGATGTTATTTTTGTGATCCCTAGTGGATAAAAACATTAAAAACTCAAAAAATAAACTATTCCTATGGTTTTGGATCATTAATGACTCATAGTTAACCAAGGGCTCATAATGTGCCAATCTTGGAACTATGGCCTTACAAAGTGATCCAGTGATTAACCCAATGTCTTATCATTATTAAAGGCCTCTTAGGACCTTGAGAGAACCCCTAGGTTCCATAGGAACACTTAGTTCATTTAGGGTGCTCCTGCATCATCTATCTTGTTTACAACCAAGCCAGTTTTGATTCTTTCTTTGGCTTCTTCATAAGTGCCAAACTTGGGTTGTGTTTTATCTAATGGCTCATTTATTAATGCATCAATTGCATTGGATGCTTGATCTATGTTCACTTAATAGTCAATTGGTTGTAACCATGATTTCCTTGGTACAACAGGCTTGATGTATGTGAAGTCTGTGTCTACCATGATATATATATCAGTCTTGAATTTATCAATTAATTTCTCGGGGATCCTTACTCTTTTCTGCATTCTCTCTTTGAATCCAACAAAGTATTCATCCATTATTGACTCAAAATTATCTCCTAGTGATTTTATAAACTCACTAATCTTTATGGTGACTGGTCTTGTTGTATGCCATTTCACATTTCCTATTGATGGAGAATATTCTTGGAAGTAGAAGAATATGCACATGATAAGTGAACCAAACTTACATGAATTTGTTTTTGCATTTTTGATTGTCTTTAAGTTCTCTTCTAGCTGCTTGAGTAGAAGTTCTGATAGATCCAACTGAGTTCCTTTTTTGACAATCTTGTAGGATGTATCCACTACTCTGAATGCAATGCTGTTTATCCTTCTTTCCTAAAAGAACTTGTATCCTAAGACACATGCTCCAAATTTTAGTTCAGCTTCTATGATAGTGGATACCTTAAGTCCTCTTCCATCACACTTAGCTCCTATATTATTCTCAATGTAAGCCTTGGGTGGGTGCTTCAATGCCTTTACCTTATCAGTTATTGGATAACTAGTGAATACATGAATAACATCTTGTGTTATCAATTTAGGCTCATCCAGCCATAACTTATGATTGTGGATCCTGCCTAGTACTAACCAAATCCACTCGGTCTTAAATTTTTTTGGGAACCATAGGGAATTTGTGAGTCCTTTCACTTCGATGTGTTTGTGCTCATCTTTAATAGTGCCATCATCTTTTCATAGCTTCTTGAAATCTTGTTCAACCTCCAGGTCACCAATTTATGCAGTCTTGTAGTGTATGTATGCTTGCATGTCTTCGACAAGAAAAACCCTAGCTAGTATTTGTGAGAATGCTCCAGCATTGTTAGGTTGTGATGCAACCTCTGGGCATATTTTATAATATGGTTCTACAAAGGTAGAGTTCTTGACAAGTTTGACCTTATCCTTCTTGATGTTCTTCAGTTTAGCAGTTCTTGATGTCGTGTCCATTGTTTCTGAAATTAGGGCTTTCTGTAAATGATAAATAGAGTTCTCGGTTATGCTTGGTACTTACTTTAACCTCTGTAGATGTAACTGATCTTCTTGGAGTGCTTTGAATCGGGTTGGAGTCACTCTACAATGCTTCCGCTTCTAGCTCTATTTTCGCTCTAGTCGCTTTGCTCAAATTGCTAGTGAGAAATGAAACCCTTCTGTCGTCTATTTATAGAATTTTGCCCTAGGTCGAGTCATTAATTCTCAACCACTCCTTGGTGTGTGAAGACAAAGTCGTCGGTTGATACACTAACTTTCCTCTTGGTGGCAACACGATGCTTCGGGGCAGTCGTCTAACTTGTTACTTTCACCAACGGGTTTTGGTGTATGGCAAAGACAATTTTGTCAGCTCATATGATTACTGATGGATGTTGGTTTACACTAGCAACTTTAGCTTTTATATGATTAACCGACCATACTCTGTAAGTGTAGAAAATTCAATTTTGAATGTATACCGACGTATTTCAGTATGTATTAACCGATGAAATAGTTTTTACAGAATTTAACAAGTAATACCATAGTGCATCTATAATCATGCTAATTTGACATTTCAACTATGTATAATGGAACTGATGAAAAATATAACTTGGTATAATGCAGTTCCATACTTGTTCTGCTTAGGTGGGGGTGGTGATGTCACCAGATTCATTGGATAGGGTGTCATCAATTGCATTACTCGGTCCAGCTTCATCATTACTTGTAGCTTTCCTCCACATTTTGTTTCTCATCTTCTTGATGTCTTAAATGGTGTTTCCATTGGAAAAGGTGCTGGTCTCTGTCATTCGATCTCTGTAGTCTTTCTTGAGATGACCAATTTTATGATAGTGTAAACATTCCATTCTGGGGTTAGTCCATCCTCTAGGCTTTCTTGTCCATTATCTCATACAGTTGGCAGAAATGTGACCAAATCTTCCACATGCCGTACCATTTTCACAAGTGTTGTAATCCCATACATATTGGTTAAGGACTCTATTCAATTGATAGGAAGATTCTTGAAATTTAGGATTCCTTGCTTTCTTTTTCTTCTTCCAGCATTCAAGAGTAGTGTGCCCATGCATTTTGAAAGTAGGACAATATTTGTCCATGTAGGTTTCCTTCTTTGGTTGTTTCATCTCAGACTTACATTCATATGTTTTATGTCCTTTCTTGTTACATTTATAAAAAAATTCCTATGAATGAAGATGTAGATTTAGGAATACCTTTTATTTTGTTCTTGCATACATTTGATGTGTGACCTTGCTTTCCACATTGATTGCATGTCCACTTTCTTGGTTTCGGATTTGCATAGAAATTCTTTGGATCATCTTGATTAGGTGATTCTCCATTCTCGGTATAGCCTAGTCTGGTGTTGTTGTTGGCTCTCCTTTGTCCATCAAGAAAATCATCCATTCTTTTATTTCTTTCTTAAGCTCTTTTGATTATCTCATTATGCTACTGCTGAATTCTGAGTTCTTGTTTCAAATTTTCATTTTCTTCCCTTAGATCACTGATAGTTTCTATTCTTTCAATGAGTTCAACATTCATTCCATTTTCCTCTTTACTCATAAGAATAATATGATTTGTAATCTCATGATGATGTTCTGTAAGTCTCTATATTTCAGACTCTTTTTCTTGTAGTTTTTCAATAATCTTCCTTCTATCATCAATAGCTAGTGTTCTCTCTTGCTTATCTTGTCTAGCATTGTTCATGACATCAATCATTCTTACCATCTATGTCTCTTGACCGATTTGCAGAGATTTCACTTGTCCAGCCAGATGTTGATTGATTTCATTTAAGATTGTGATGCTTTCTTCTGATGTATCTGATGCTTTGCTTGTAGTAGATCCTGAAGAATCTAATAGATCTGGTATCTCTTCTTCTTGGTAATCTGTCTTATTAAAATGAGATGCCATAATATTTCTTTTATCTAACAACTATGTCATCTTGATTCTTGCTTCTTTATACTGCTCATAGAAGATTTGAATTTCTAGCTTCTAATTCTCAATACTTTTGTCAAGTCCGTACTTCTCCATTGTTTGATCTTTTCTCTTAAGTCTTTAAGCTTTCCAAATAAGAGTACTAGCTTTGATACCAATTGTTGGAAATAATGAGAAGTGTGTACTGAGAGGGGAGGGGTGAATCGGTACCTCTAAATTTTTTTAATCTCTTTTATCCTTTAACCTTTATGTACTCAATTGTTTATCCAACCATCTGTTCTATACTATCTTTGTGTAAGACATATCTATTCTTTAACTTAATCAAACATGTAAACATTCACGAAAGTAATTAACTCATAACACATGATATGATATTACAGAAAACCCCTGTTATAAGGTAAAAACTGTGGTGGGGATGTCACCCACAAAATTGTCACTATCTGCAGATTGGAAGGGGCCGGTTAAGGCTTACAATTTGATCACTTCTGATGATCTACCCTGTTAGGAGTATTATGTGGAGACCTGTTAAGATATACTCTGTTAAGAGATTTAGCAACACTGTGTAGTGTGCACTCGGTTAAGAGATTTACAATAGGATTGTTAAATCCACCTTCCTTGAAAGGATTTCTTCTATTTTCTAAACTTGTTAGAATACAGAAAAAATACTCATTGACCTGAGTGTATGCAAGATAACTATTGCTGATTACAGATCCATTACAATTCACATGTATAAATGTGTCACCTATTGTGATTGATTAATAATGTGATTTATTAATACCTTTGTTTCTTGGTAGCCTCTATTCTTGGTTCTTGAAAACCAAATTCATCTTTTGCTATTCTGCTTCTTGAAACTCTCAGTCTGATCCATAGATGTGCTCATTTTCTACATTCATCCTCTCATCTCTGATATTGAATGATTATAAAATCTATTTATAAGATAGATTGACCTAATTAAGTTTCATGAATAATAAAACTAACTCTATAATCACATGTTTACAACTTTACCTTAATCTCCTAGTCTGCATGTTTTCAATTAGTTAGATAGATTAAAAAAATTACAATAATGTTGCTTGTACCTTAAGTAATAGTTTAAAAAAAAAACTCTATAAATAGAATATGAGTGTTTTATCTGACGTGGAAGTCAGATCCACTTTTTTTGGGATGTAACTGACTTTCGGTGTCTGATGCTCGGTTTTCTCTGAAATCAATTTGACTGTCTTTCAGGTTGCACTGTGTTTGTTCTTTCAGTTTGCACTATGTTTACTCATCAGGTTCCTCTGTCAGTTTGCTCCTATCGGGTTCCACTTTATCATCTTTGATTTGCACTTTCAGTTAACACTACAAAACTGTGTCGTCGGTTTCCTCCTTGCTTAGCATTTTTGGTTTGAACTAAAGACCTAACTTTCGGTGTAGTAACCGATAGTTTATACAACTTGTTTTCTCATTGCATACTAATGGAAAAACTTTATGTTTATCAATCAATGAATTTCAATTGATAACCTTTGTCCACTAGCTGGCCAACACTCAACAGATTATGCTTAAGTCCATCAACAAGTAGTACAATGTCAGTATTAGTCTTTCCATCCAGAGAAATAGATCCAACTCCAATGATAAGCTTAGGAGTATTGTCACCAAATCTAACAACACCACCATCATATCTTTTCATACTAACAAACTTGTTTTTATCTCCACTCATATGATGTGGACAACCACTATCTATAACCCATTCAATTTTATTTTCAAAAAGAGATACTAAGGCTTTTTCTTCATGTATAGGTTCATCATCCTTAATAGCAATAAATCCAATTTCATCATAATCAACATCATCATCAGATACGCCTTCACTAGAATATTAACATTCCTTGTCTTTTGAATAATTTGGTTTGTAAAACTTAGGTTTATTTCTTTGGAACCCTTGTAGGGCATCGAGATGAAAAATGACCAATCTTGTTGCATGAAAAACATTTCAAAGGTAACTTGCCTTGAAATTTACCCTTACCTCTCTTTTCTCTTCTAGAGATCAGGGCTACCACTTCATCTATCTTTCTTTCTTCTTCCTATATTTGTTCCCATCCATCAACATAGTTTCCAATTTCTTCTCTCATCACTATTGCTGGTGCTCGTAATTCCAGATAAGGTCTTTTTGTTTCTATGCACAGTCACCTTGAATGCTGACTCAACTTTAGGTAAAGAATCTCCTAGTTCTGTAGCCTCAAAAGTAGTTAGCTTTCTAATCAACATCTCTGTATTGAAGTTTGGTGTCAAAGGTATAATCTCCTTTATAGCTTGTACTTTAGTTTTGTATGCAGGTGTCAGAGATTTGAGTATCTTCACAATCACTTCTTCCTCACTGTAAGTACCTCCATAGTTTCTGATGCTAGTAACCACTTCAGTAATTCTCTGTGCATATGCTCTAATGTTCTCATCATCTTTCATCTTCAATTATTCCATCTTTGTCTTCCAATTTTTTAGATTCACCTATTTTGTAAACTTATCTCCTTCATATAGTGCTTCCAATCTTGTCCAAATTGCATGTGCAAAATCCAGTATTTTACTTCTTTGAATTTGCCTTTAGAAAGTGCGCTGATCAATGATTCCCTTGTGACCATATTACATGAAAATAAATTATTATAATCTTCAGTAGCTTTATCCAATTCATCCTCAGTCTTTATCTTTTTCTTTCTTTTCGTGATCATCTAGTAGTCAATTCCCAAACATAGCAAATGTGTTCTCATCTTATTCTTCCAACTATCAAAGTTTTCAAGATCAAATTTTAGACTATCCTTCTTGTAGTAAGTCATCTTCAGAATCACCTCAAGCTATTAAGCTTTATATCTAAGGACCAGTAGCTTTGATGCAAATTGTTAGGAATAACAGTCCACAAGCACAACTGAGAGGGGGGTGAATCAGTTGTGATACATATTATTAAATTTTAAAATTAATAAACCAAAACTATAATTCAAATGATAACACAGTAAATACCAACACAATAACACAATCCTTGTTGTTGAGGAAACCTTGTTAAAGGTAAAACCCCAGTGGGAATTAGCACCCACAAATGATGTACTAAGAGTATAGTATCCTTGTTAAAATATTTAGCCCTGTTAGGAGGTTATTACAACATTACAGTACATACTCCTTGTTAAAGAACAAACCCTGTTAGGAGTAAAGAGTAACAGTGGGCTCACTACCCAGGCACACTGCCCAAACAAGGTTAAAGCCACCCTCAAGGTTTAACAATCTGAACAAGTGTATATAAGAAATATACAATCCAATGAACTCTTTGATAGCAACTGTCTTTGCTTGGTCAGTTCCAATGAAGTACTATAATCTCAAACTCCGCTCTACATCCAACAACCAATCAAGCTTTGCAGCTACCACACTTCTCTATCTTCACATTACTCTCACATACTACTACATCTTTTCAAAAGAAGAGATATCTCATATATAACCTATTACAATAATTGATTAGGTCGGACAATTAAGCATTCCCAATATACAAATAATTATTTAACCCTTTACTAAGATACACAAGGTACCTAAAATAAGTAAACATCAATTACAATACATCAGATATACTCCAAGATCCACAATCCATGCTCACAATTCATAATACATGCTACATCTCTAAATTCGACCCCAAAATAGGTCTGCTGCAGAATACACGCAACAGATAATGTCACCAACAATCACACGACTATTAATGAACAACAAACATTTCTCAATGAGTCCTTTGTCATCCCTTAAGCTCGCATAACCTGAATTATTGTCGCCTATAAGATATACCCAAAACATAGAGGCCTGCTTTGTCAAGCAACACTATCACAGTCCAGAAACCAGTCTTCAATCAAATATCTGTAACATCTCCAATATACAATATTAAGCCAAGCAACCTTAGGAATAAGGTCATCACACATCCTTCTTAATATTCATATCTTCGATCATTCTAATTCATCCTTATAGTGTCTGTACACTTTTGTTAGTCATCATACAATAGTAATAATTAGTCTGTTCACTCCACAGAAACATATGTTGACATCAGTGACAAAAGATGAATACCAAAATCATCAGTAGTACCCAAATCTGATATCATCCAACAATATCAGGTCTTGTATCCTACATTGCAAGTTGCAATTTCAGGCCTTGGAGGATGGATTACAGGTTGCAATTTTGGGTCCTCGATCCTACAGTGCAAGTTTTAATTTTGGATCTTGGATTCTACATTGCAATTTGTAATTTCGGGTCTTGGATCCTACATTGCAAGTTGTAATTTCGGGTCTTGGATCCTATATTGCAAGTTGTAATTTTGGGCCTTGGATCTTACATTGCAAGTTACAATTTAAAGTCTTGGAAGACAAATAAAAAGTTGCAATTTTGGGTTGTGGAGGACAAATTACAAGTTGTAATTTTGGGTTTTGGAAGACAGATTACAAGTTTTAAAGTTGTAATGTAAGTTAGTTGTATTGTTTGGTTTTGGAAACCAACTTACAAGTCATAAATTAAACATAACATTTACTTGCAATGACCATTCAAAAACCAAACTTTACTTAAAAGGACCGACTCAACATTAAAACAAAACAAAAACATAAAATACCAAGTCAAAATTGGGTCTTAAGAAGGCTATTGCGAGTGCAAGTAATACAAGATTGCAATTTTACTTGTAATAAGGATTACTCTCAATTACAACCCAGAGATTCGACATTGAAGACAAACTTGCAGTGTAGCCTCTAAAACCTGAATTTGAAAGGAAAAACCAACTTTTAGACACGAAAATTTGACAAAAATGGAGGTAAAGGACCTGGATTTGCCAAAGAATGTTAAGGTGATGGAAATATGCCTTGTGAAGTGTGTCTAGAGCCTTAAAACATCAAAATTTATGGTAGTTTATTCCTAATTTTTTATAAGTCAAAAATTAGGGACATCAGGGAGATGTTTAATCAGACATCTTGCTTTCTTGGAGGCCAACGGAAGGACAAAGGTTTCACTTTTACCTAAGCATGAAGACGTGGTTGAAGAAGAGGCCAAACATGCATTCGCAATTTAGGAGGAACAATTTGAATTCATGGACACACTTTGGAGTAGCAGTACATATAACTCATCTCAAGAGGAAGGTGAATTTGTTCATCTCTTCCAAGGAGTGCTACATCAAGTCTCATTTCCATTTATCTTGTTTCATATGTATGTGGCCATCAACAAAAATTAAAGGTAATCCAAACTATTGAAGAAAGGCAACTATTTTGTTGAACCTGTGAATGGTTATGTTTGAAAGGTTTCCATTGTCAGCTAGGTTAGGATAGGTAAGTTTTATTTTCAATAAGTGCATTTGCACAATTTTTATTTTATATTTTTGATGCAAGACTCTATAACCCAATGGATACTAAGGCACTTGGAGATTCTAGATTCTACTACCTTCTCTTTTCATTTCCAGGGATGAATAAGAGACATTTTCCAATATAGTCACAAAATTAGAGAAACCCCTACAATTTCTGAGCTAAAATCATAGTTTTAATTTCTAAGATACACTTTATACGGTAAAAAATCTTAAGTGTTAATTCATATGTCATCTTGGTCTTGGTTTTTTGCCTCTACTTTGTCGAATTTTGAGTTTGAATGTTAGTTTTCTTTGGTTTTTAACCTAATTTTGAGTTCTTAAAAGGTTATTACAAGTTTTTAATAATGAGTGAAAATACTAAAGACATATAAATTATAATTTTTCAAATCAGGTTGTAAGACCCGAAATGCATGTTGCAATCCTTTTTAACATATATTCTTTTTTAATAAAACTTGTAAAGTGAACTTTTGAAACTCAAATTTGGCACTTTAAGTCTTTTTTTATCTTTTAAAACTTGTAAGTCGACTCTTAAAGCCCGAAATACATTTTCCCATATTTTTATAACTTTTAAAAGCTTAAAGTTGTATTGAAAAATCCAAAATAACCTTTCATATGTCTTTTTCCTAAATTTTAAGTGAAATCAGCTTTGAAAGCCTGCATTGGAAGTTCTCCCTAAAAAGAGACTTGTAATATGTGTTATGAAGCTCAACTAAGCTTGCACTGGGCTTCATAAAACTTGAAAATAAGAAATTATATATTTCTTTATGATTTCAAGCCTTCACACCACTTTTCATAGCTTGAATTGGAGTTTTTTCGTGTTTTGTCTTCCTGAGATTTGTCATTTGTCTCCATGGATCAATTCTAACTAGAGAATGCATTTATGAAGACATTTATTTGCATTTTGCTTATAACTCTTTTATGCTATTTTATAAACACGTGAGGACAAGAAAAGAAGAGCTCTAAAGGCGAACTTCATGAATATCAAGGCGAACGGAGCGGGTTTTCAAGAGATTTGTGTGCTAACCCTCAGTTCTGTGAAAATGTATTTCTCTGTGCAAATCTCTGCAAATTCAAACTATCAAGATGCATAACCCAGTTATAGTCAACTTTAATAAGATGCCACAACCCGAATTCAAGAAACACCCTTACAAGTCGATCAAAGAAGATCCAAAGGGTGCGCTCTCTGATGTGCCATACAGAGTTTCGCATGTTGAGGATGCTAGGGAATACATCTATGCAATTTTGGAGGATTTTGGCACATACAAGTTGAAAGAATTATATAACAACAAACTCTTAGAAGATGATTGACAAATGAAACTAGTATTCCAAGCCCTAACGGAGAAGAAATTTTCCCACTTCGTGTATTTTTTGACATTAAAGAAGAGGAAAGGATACAATATATCCTCAGTAGGATTCATAGGGAGTTTATGTGACTCATCAAGCCAATAAAGATCACAAAGGAAGTGATTCTAGTGGTTATTGGATTATGGGCATTCGGTGGGATACCTACACTGAAGATTGTCTAGAATGACACGATTCTTGATGCTATTGGGGAAGTATCAAATAAAGGAGGTATGCAAATCAACGATACATTTACGATGATGTTAAATTTGCATCTATGTTCATTGGTTACATTTGTTGGCAAGTGATCTATTTTTCATGGTGAGATCTACTTTTTGGTTTTCATTTATGGCAACACATCTAGGTTACAGATCGATTCCTATGAAGTTGAGTTTTGATGACTTTGAAATTGACTAAGTACAGAAGTAGAGTTACAAAGGTATTTTGGGTATCGAAGATTGAGATTGATGAATTAGGGAAAGCGAGCTTAGAGGAAGATAGTATGAGGTATATGTGACCTCCACCTAAGATCAATTTTTTTTTGTAAAGTTTACAGCAAGTTAGAGATATTTGAAGACAGACAACAACAGAATAATGATACAGAGCAGTTGGACATAAGCGATGATTCAGAGAGTATGACATGGACTCTAGGAAATCAGAGTTGGATTATGGTTGTTGATAACCTACACTTTGATTATGTAAGAGCACCAAATTTTCATTTGATATTTTTTTTATTAAATATATTTTGTATTGAGAGACGAACTATGTAATATTTGGTTAAGAGAGCCAACTTGGTTAAGGGATAAGATATATATATGGAGAAATATTTGTTGAGCGAAGATAATATTTATGTGAGATTATTGGATGGATAATATGCGAATTGCAGAGCAGAGGATGATAGAGACCATTGATGGGCTATGACAAGAACTATCTAAGCATTATAGATGCCTGTTTTGGTTTATTACTGAGAACATTTTGTAATAGAATTACATTGTAAGAGATGAAAGCTCACTTGGCCCCTAACAGGGTGTTGTATACCTTTAACAAGGTTGTAATTCCTTTAACAAGGAAATGTACTATTTAATTTTCAACTCCTAATAGGGCTAGGTCTCTTAACAGAGACACTATACTTTAGTGCATGCTTGCGGGTACCATCCCCACCAGGGTTTTCCCTTGGCCAAGGTTTTTCTTGACAAAAAAATTATGGTGTTATGAGTACTGTGTTATTTTCTTATGTTATTTTCATTTCCGCAAGTATATGGTTAATGTTTAATTGGTTGAATTTTTTTAATAAGTGTTGTAATACTGATTCACCCCCTCTCAATATTACCTAATCCTAACAATTGGTATCAGAGACTTTGGATCTTGGAGAGAAAGTCTAACAACTTAAGGGAGATCAGGATGGATTTGGACAGTTTGCAAGAGAACTTTGATACTGCACTTGAAGATCTTGATAAAGAAAAAGAAGAGAATGGAGAATTGAGATTCAAAATGTGAAGAGCTGAAAAATTTATAAGGAAAATTAGATAAAAACTTGAACTTTCCAGAAGTTAGAGACATGATCTTGTGGTTCAGATAAAAGAAGATTCAGACAAAGACAATTCAGATCAGATGAAGAAACTTGAAGAAGAAAATGAAACTTTGAAACTTGAGAATGAAGCTATGACTAAAGAGATACAGTTACAAAAGGATGCTAACAAGAAGATTGAAGAAACCTTGAATAGTGCATTAGAACAAATGAAGAATGAGGATGACAACTACAAGAACAAGTATCTAGAACTGGAGAAATACAATTAGATTATAAAAAGTTGAGCTTGTTGAGGCAAAGAAACACATTGAGAAACTTCACACCAGCAGTGATTTGATCGATAAACAAAGAGACAGACAGAAAACTAAAGGTGATATGACTGGTATTAGCTTCAATGAAGCTGAATGCTCAAAGAATTAGGAAGACAAATCTGATGTAAAGATTGATGTTGAAAAACCTACTATTGAAAAACCTAGAAAGAAGATCAGACCTTTCAGAGGTAGATGCTTTGGTTGTAACAAATTTGGACACATGAAAAGAGACTGCAGAGGTAATAACCCTTTTAAGACCTTTTCTGGATATTGTTTTAATTGTAATTGATATGGGCACAAGAAAGCAGAATATAGGAAACCTAATCAATCTGGATATAGACAAGACAATAGAAGAGAACCTACAATGAAACCTACATGCTACAAATGTAGTAACATTGGACACATTGCAAAGTACTGTAAGTTCTAAGTAAATTAGGAAATAAGACCTCCTATATGTTACAAATGCAATAATCCAAGTCATATAGCGAAGTTTTGCAGGTATAATGGAGCAAGCAACAGAAGAGTACCACCTCCTATGAATACATAGAAGAATGGAAATAATATTGGTAAGAGAGTTGCATATTTGAAGAATGTTTTTGACAGTTGTTTTAAGAAAGCATAAGATAAAAACAGTGGTAAGATATGGAAGATCAAAGAAACAAGTGAGACATTGGTTAAGGGAGAGACAATAGATGCTACTAAATCTTTGCCTGATGGTAGTAAAGATGAATCAACCTAATTGGCCGATCATGGCCCTAATAGGAGCATTGGATAAAGACATCAGAATATATCCTTCCCTTAAACTTATGGATTGAGCTCTTGAGAGCTTAGGTATGAACATGGCCAACATCATGGAGTATACAGTTAAGAGCGCAACATCAGACGATGCATATATTTTGATCACGAGATCTACAACCGACTGGATAGTATTGGGTAAAGTGAAATTTTATAACTTAAACAATGTATAAAGCACTATATGAAGATATATTTCCTTACCATTTGACGAAGAGTGACCTAAGGAGATCAGAGAGAAGAGAGATTCAGTCTATCCTAGATTTTCCCTGCGTGATTGATTGAAGCGAAAACTTAGAATTTAGTGTGAAAGAGGTATTTACATCATCTAGCTATGGATGCACCTATTAATTCATGATGTTGTAGATCTATCTAGGTAAAGTTTAAGAAACATCCGTTCAAGTCTTTTGAAGAAGACCTCAAAGGAGAATTTTCCCAGACACCCTATGAAATTTTACACGTAGAAGATATTGTTGGAGATTTTCTTTTGTGCAAATAATTGATTGTATGTTTGTCAATGAGGACAACATATAATACTTAGCGGTGTTTTATATGAAATTATCAGTATAGGATGTTTTGGAGCTATGCGTGTTTACTACCATGATGTATACATGCTCTAGATGCTATGTGCATTCACACCGAGTTAGATATGAAGTTTTAGTTGAGTTATGTTAATTAGTTATGATAGTTACAGTGACTGAAGATTATCTTGAAGAGCCGACGTAATTACATTATTTCTTGAGTTGTGCCTATCTTTGGGATATGTGTGTTAGTATTCATGTTTAGTTATGAGTTAACGATAATTATCCAAAGGCACCAAACATGTTCTATTTGAATCGTGAAGTTGGAGTTAATTTGGTGGAGCCAACTTTGTGAAGTGTCACATCTATTCAATTTGGGTTACGTGATTCTAATCAGGTTGCGTGCTTGATGTGGCTGACTAAAGAAGTATTGAAGGGACTCCTAAAGCTGATGGAGATTGCATCTTTTGGGAAGATACTTATAGTAGCTCATTTGGTGAATGCTAAGTGTGAATGATGAGAAAAAAGACAGGAAAAGTACATAATAGAATGTCCATTGTTGTGGGACAGTATAGACATTTCATTCATCAAGATAAGATCTATGTGAAGAAGAAGTGGAAGTATACAACACACTGGAACTGATCAAGACAACAGGTCTACTCAAACAGTTCATTTATCAGATATAGTGCATATCTATTTTACTAAAGGTTGTAGCCTTCATCATTTTAGCAGTGAGCTTTTGGACAGTGAGTCCTCACCCCTAACAGGGTTATTTGTAAAAGACTCCTAACAGGGTCAGACCCTTAACTAGGTCACTGTACTTATTGCATTGTAAAGAACAACTCCTAACAGGGTTGCAAGATCTCCTAACAGGGATAATTATACTCAAGTACAGTTCTTTGTGGGTGCTAATTCCCACCGGGTTTTTTACCTATTTGGTTTTCCCATAACCAAAATTGTTGTGTTCTATCTTGTGTTATCTGAATGTGTTAATGCTTAATGTTATTCTGTAATTAATTGAAGAAAAGATTAAACTAGCTGATAAACAATTCACCCCCGCCTCTCAGTTATCCCTTGGGACTATTCCAAAAATTGGTATCAGAGCCAAGTGCCTTGGAGGGAAATCCTAACGGCTTAAGGTAGATCAGATGGAATACTTTAGGAAAGAGATTCCTAAGTTTGATGGAGAAAACTATCTTGACTGGAAGAACAAAATGATAACACATATTTAGTGCATTGGATTTGAGATCATGATATTGTCACTCATGCAATTGAAGTTCCCACCTTGAAAGACCTTGCAAAAGAAGACTCTACAATTAAACAAAAGGAAGTGTTCACTCAAAATGCAATTTCCAAAGAATCCCTAATCAGTGCCCTATCCGACAGTGAATTTTCTGAGATCAAGAAGGAAGATAAAGCATACTCTATTTGGAAATACTTATAAGATATGTTTGAAGGAGACATCCAAGAAAATAATACATGCAGAAAGACATGGAAGGAAATATACAACAACTTAGAGATGCTACCTGAAGAAAACATCAGAGCCTACAATTAGAGAATTAATGAAGTAGTCTCAGGTATCAGGAACAATGGTGGAGAAATTTCAGAGGATGATATAATGGAAAAACTAATGACCACATTGAAAGCACACTATGAGAGCAAGATCAATATCTTAGATGAGACTATGAAATTTTCAAAAGACTTCAAGAGGGAGACTTTGATCAGAAAAATATCTGCATTTGAGATATCAAGATTGAAGACAGAACCTAAAAGTGAGACAACTTTCAAAGCCTCAGTCCACAACAAGAAATCTATAAGAAGCTCTAGTAATAATGAAGAAGTGGATACAGAACTAGAATAAATCATTTCTATGATTGCCAAGAAAGAAAGGAAAGGTAAAGGGAAATATGAAGGGCAACTACCATTCAAATATTTTTTGTGCAACAAAGTTGGTCACTTTGCATCCAAGTGTCCTACAAGAGTCAAGAAGTTCAGATCATATTACAAGCCCATGTACACTAAGGAATGTTATCATGCTGAAGATGGTGTAACTGATGATGACTCAGGAGAAGATGAAATTGGATTTGTTTCCATTAAAGACATTGAGAAGATGCTTGAAGAATTGGACAAAGAAGAGGAAGAAAAAGCACAAGAGTTAGCATTAGTTTCAAAAGATGACATTAGAACTGACTGGATCATTGACAACGGATGTTCACACCACATGACAGGAGAAAAACATAGATTTGTACATTTGGACAAGTACAAAGGTGACATGGTTATATTTGGATATAACAATCCCAAACCTATCATAGGCAGAGGTTCTATCACCTTAGATGGAAAGAATAATATAGATGATGTTCTTTATGTTGATGGCTTACATCATAACTTACTAAGTGTTGGATAGTTGCTTGATAAAGGATATCAGTTGGAATTTAAAAACAACCAGTGCATCATTAACAACAAAGAAGGAGACATGATTGCATCAGGCTCAAAGACCAAAGGTAATGTCTTTCAGCTCAATTAAGAAGTAAGTTGTTTTGTTGCAAAAGTGGATGACAGTTGGCTATGGCACAAGAGACTTTGTCATATACATTTTGACAACAAAGTCAAGATAAGTAATGTAAAGGCAGTAAGAGACCTTCCAAGTATTGCAAGACCAGTTGAAACCATGTGCAGGGAATGTGTGATGGGGAAGCATGTGAGGACCTCATTCAGGAGAAAACAAGACTCTATTGAAAACAAATTAGATCTAATACACATAGACCTATGTGGACCTACTCAAACAAGATCATACTATGGAGAAAGGTATTTCATTTTTTTTGTTGATGATTTCTCAAGGATGATGTGGGTTGCATTCCTAAAATACAAATCTGAAGCTTTTGAGAAGTTCAAAGTGTTCAAAGCTAAGGTTGAGAATGAATCTAGATTGAAGATAATATGTCTGAGATCTGATAGAGGAGGAGAATTCACCTCTGACCAGTTTTATGATTACTGTGAAGAACATGGAATCAAGAGACAGTTAAGTGCACCTAGAACCCCTCAGCAGAATGAGATTTCATAAAGAAGGAACAAAATAATACTTGACATAGCGTGCACTATCATGATTGAAGGAAAGGTTTCCCATACCTATTGGAGAGATGCAGTCAATACAATAGTCTATACTATCAATAGAATACAATTGAGGCCAGACACAGACAAGACACCCTATGAACTTTGGTTTGGTAATGTACCTACTGTAAAATACTTCATAATTTTTGGAAGCAAGTGCTACATCAAGAGAGATGACAACATTGGCAAGTTTGATGCTAGAAGCAACGAAGGTATTTTTCTTGGTTACTCTACTAAAAGAAAATCCTATAGATGTTTTAATCTAAGATTAAAGAAGATCATTGAAAGTACTCATGTGAGGATTGATGAGAAGTTTATGATTCAAGAAAGATATTATGAATGTGCTCCCATGATTGAAGATGAGCCCAGACCCATCAATAAGGACACAGTTATTGAAGAAATGTTTGACTGTATTGATGTCTCATGCAACAATCCTGAACCAAGTGAAGAAGAATCACAAATTACAGATGAGAGTCACTTCTAAGAACTCAAAATACACATCCAAATACCACTCTAAGGAAGACATCATTGGAGATCAGAGCGCTAAAGTCTTGACAAGATCCATAGAAAAAGGTTCAACCGCTGATGAAGATGTATGCTTACTTTCTCAGATTGAACCCTTAAGTGTTGAAGATGCGTGCAAAGATTCAGATTGGCAAAGTGCTATGCAAGAAGAATTAGATCAAATAATCAAGAATGAAACATGGGAACTGGTCCCTAGACCTCATGACAAGAATGTGATTGGAACAAAGTGGATATTCAAGAACAAAATGAATGAATAAGGTATAGTGGTAAGGAACAAAGCAAGATTAGTATGTAAAGGATATGCACAGAGAGAAGGAATAGACTACACTGATACATTTGCCCCTGTGAGAAGACTAGAAGCTATCAAGTTGGTTTTGGCCTATGCAACATTCAAGAACTTCAAAGTATATCAAATGGATGTCAAGTCAGCTTTTCTAAACAGTGACTTGAAGGAAGAAGTCTACATAGAGTAGCCTGAAGGATTCAAATTTTCAGACAAACTAGACATGGTATGAAGACTAAAGAAAGAAATTTATGGACTTAAATAGGCCCCAAGAGCTTGGTATGAGAGACTTGATGATTACTTAACAAAGATAGGATTCAAAAAAGGAGCAGAAGAGTATAATTTATTCATAAGAGAGACAAATGAAGGATTACTACTCGTTGCTATTTTTGTTGATGACATTATCTTTGGAGGTATTGACAAACTTACTGCAGAATTCGCCAAAGAAATTAAAAGTGAGTTTGAAATGAGCATGATTGGACCTATCAAATATTTTCTTGGATTGAATATAAAAAAAATAGACAAAGGCATATTCATAAATCAATCTAAGTATGTGAAGGAGATATTGAAGACTTTCAAAATGGAAGATAGCAAACCAGTAAGCACCCCCATGATAAAAGGAAGCAAGATTTCTAAAGATGATGATTCCATAGCAGTTGACAAGACTCTATACAAGTCTATGATTGGAAAACTCATATATCTTACTCAATCTAGACCTGATATTTCTAATGCAGTTGGCATTGTTGGAATATTTGTAGCTAAACCTAAACAAAATCACCTAATGGTAATAAAAATAATATTCAAATACTGAAAAGGAACTATAGACTATGGTTTATGGTATCCTAACTTAGAGAATATACAACTTCATGTGTATACTGATGCTGATTGGGCAGGTTGTGTTGATGACAGAAAGAGTACATCAAGAGGAGCAGTATTTCTCAGAGAGAGATTGGTCACTTGGACAAGTAAAAAGAAGAATTGTATCTCTCAGTCAATAGCAGAAGCTGAGTATGTTGTAGCAGCATTGAATTGCTAAACAATGGTTTGGATCAAACAAATGATTAAAGACTTTGGTATTCAGATTGATTATCCTATTATTATTCACTATGACAACACTAGTACTATCAACATGTCAAAGAACCCTGTGATACATGCAAAGAAAAAACACATTGAGATCAAATACCAGTTTCTAAGAGAAAAAGTTGCAGAAAGAGAAGTAAATTTGGATTATATGAGCACTACAGAACAATTAGCAGATATTTTTACAAAGTCATTATTAAAAGATACTTTTGAGTATCTCAGGGAGAAGCTAGGAGTAATTCCCTTTCCTGAGTCTGATTAGAATTTGCAGCAAGAACATCACTCCTTGGTGATTGATGAATGGTTGACTACTCTACTTCTGGAGTAGTACCTGTGCCTAATAGTGTTTAACACCCTTTTCCATTGATGTCAAAGGGGGAGTATTAGTAAGGGGGAGCATATACTCTGGGGGAGTATATAGTTAGAAGACCAACAATAATGAAGAGGAAATTTTGATGAGGATATTGAGAAGATTGTAAAAAGAAGGAAGACACTTTGAGTTGATGATATTATATGTTGCCATCAATGTCAAAGGGGGAGATTGTTGGAGATTTGCTTCTGTGCAAATAATTGATTATATGTTTGTCATTGATGAAAACATATAATACACAACGGTGTTCTATATGCAATTATCAATACATATATTTTGGAGCTATGCGTGTTTACTTCCATGATGTATACATTCTCTAGATTCTATGTGCATTCACACCGAGTTAGATATGAAGTTTCAGTTGAGTTATGTTAATCAGTTATGACAGTTACAGTGACTGAAGATTATTTGTGAAGAGCTGATGTAATTACATTATTTCTTGAGTTGTGCCTATCTTTGGGATATATGTTTTTGTATTCATGTTTAGTTATGAGTTAACGATAATTATCTAAAGGCACCAAATGTGTTCTATCTAAATCATGAAGTTGGAGTTAATTTGGTGGAGCTGACTTTGTGAAGCATCACATCTATTCAGCTTGGGTTGCGTGATTCTAATCAGGTTGCATGCTTGATGTGGCTGACTAAAGAAGTATTGAAGGGACTCCTAAAGCTGATGAAGTCCACATCTTTTGGGAAGATACTTATAGTAGTTCATTTGGTGAACGCTAAGTGTGAATGATGAGAAAAGAGACAGAAAAAGTACACAACAGAATGTCCATTGTTGTGGGTCAGTAGAGACATTCCATTCATCAAGATAAGATTTATGTGAAGAAGAAGTGGAAGTATACAACACACTGGAACTGATCAAGACAACAGGTATACTCAAATAGTTCATTTATCAGATATAGTGCATATTTGTTTTACTAAAGGTTGCAGCCTTCATCATTTTAGCAGTGAGCTTTTGGACAATGAGTCCTCACCCCTAACAGGGTTATTTGTAAAAGACTTGTAACAGGGTCAGACCCTTAACCAGGTCACTGTACTTATTACATTGTAAAGAAAAACTCCTAACAGGGTTGCAAGATCTCCTAACAGGGATAATTATACTCAAGTATAGTTCTTTGTGGGTGCTAATTCCCACTAGGGTTTTTACGTATTTGGTTTCCCCGTAACCAAAATTGTTGTGTTCTATCTTGTGTTATCTGAATGTGTTAATGCTTAATGTTATTCTGTAATTAATTGAAGAAAAGATTAAACTAACTGATAACTGATTCACCCCCCCTCTCAGTTATCCCTTGGGACTATTCCAACAGATATTAGGGCTTACATTCATAGTAAGTATGATATACTAGGCACTGATGATATTTGTACTGAGATGGAGTATATGACTGATAAAGGAATCATGAGACATGAGTTCAAACACATTGATCAGTTGAGTATTATGAAAATTATGGATTTGTATGAATTTGACAAAGAAGAGTGGTTCAAGATATTATTGAGAAGAGTACATGATCAATTCATTTGGATAGGCGAGCAACCTATGAAGATTTCTAGTTATTTAATTCATGAGATTACTGGATTGGATAATACAAGAATCATTCCTATTGTAGAAAAACATGTGAAGAAGAAAGTCAAAACCCTAACACACTCTAAATGGGATAGGCGAGCAATGACTATGAATGACATATTTCAACAAGATGTGAGACTAATTTCTATGATACTTGGATATAAATTCTACTACAGCAGTAGACCTAACTTGGTATCTATAGGAGTTATCATGATGGCATGGAGAATGGTAAAAGAAAATGTAAAATATAACCTATGCAAAGTATTGGCATAGAAATTTCTTGAGAATGTAAAACTGGTAAAGAAAGATAGAACAAAGACCTTCAGATTTGGGTCACTATTGGTACATATGTTTATCCACATTGAACAAAAATTCCTAGGTATGCACCCTAGTGGTTGGAAATCAGGGATACCTAATGGTATTGAGATCACACAAAGTTACAGAAGACAGAAAAAAATATGGGTTGATGGTGAGTTATTTGGAATGATCAAAATCCTTCAGAGGCAGATGAAAGACAAATATAGGATACCTGATGACATAGTTGGTAAGTACAAGGATACAATCTGTTTCATGGTTGAAATTGATTGTGTATTCTTTGAGGCAGTCACACCAAGGAAGAAATGGTGTTATCCTATGGGATGAGGTAAGTTTAGAGGTACTTACTATGCAAGTTGAACATGTTCTTGGATATGAGATTGATACATCAAAATAAATATGGGGAACCTATGAAGAGAAATCCACTAAGGTAAGAGAGGAATAAACTAGAGGTCTAAGGAAAAGGAAAATTGATAACCTTGTGCACGAGTGTGGTGTAAAGGCATGAATAACAGAGGAAGAATTGAAATAAGTGAATAGGAAAATGGATGAGCGATCTTCTGGATTGGCAAGTGATAGTACTATAGCCCTTCCCACTCCTGAAGTAGTAATGGTAGATAGTCCACCTCCTCCATCACAACATACATCACAAGCAGAGAAGATTACTCCTAGAGTAAACACCAGATCTAGCAGGCAAACATCATCTATGGAACCAAGTATTGTAAGAGAAGAGAAGAAAAATTAAATGGAGAAGCACATATGGAAGCCTGACATGAAGATGATTGAGAAGAGAGTTATTGAGCAAGGAAAGCTAGTTACAGTAAACATATACTATAAAAGGTATGGTGAAGCAGACAAACTTAAGATTGAAGATATTGTGGTTAATCACTTGTTTTCAAGAAGACACTATTGGAAATTAAGGGAAGTGTACCTAAATATCTATATGGAAGATTGAAGACAAGAAAATAGTTAGCACAGATAGAAGATGAAACAATCAGAAAAATCAAGAAATTGACAACATACTACCTGTGATATCTTTACAAGAAAGGGATAAAATACTTAAAGAATTGAAACCTTTGCTGAGAACCAAGATCAGAATACTAAATATCATGGAAAGAAGATATGATGAAATCACCGAAGAGACTCAAAAATCTCTGGAGAAAATATTAATGAATCCTACTCCTGAGGAGACTCCACTTCCTAAAACCACTTTTCCTACAAACTTAGGAATGGGAGAGAGCTCAAAGCCAACTGAGGCAAGTGCTAAGAAGAACGAAGTTAACACAACCAGATTTCTATGTTTCTGGTGTACCTATAACACTTGACACCTATAATGATGAGAAGGACCCATTTGCAAAAAAAAATATGGACAACACAATTGCTGAGGAAGCAGAGCAGAAAGAGGAAGAAGAGAAGAAGAAAGAACAAAGTGAAACAATGCAGGATAAAGGACAGAAAGAACAAGAAAAAAATTACGAGACTAAAACTGAGGTAATCACATCTTCTACTTCATTGTTGGCAAGGAAAGACAATACCAAAAATGTTTATTTTGATTGCATGGATGAAGATGAGCTAGTGCAATTGGATTTTACTGCACTCACTAAAGCCAAGGAGAGATCAGAACAAAAAGGTGACAAAAAGGGTAAGGTAATAACCAGAGCAATTGATACTATGAAAAAATTTCTTCTAGTACCTATTGTTTCCCAGCTTAGAGATGACACTAAATACCTGAAGATAACACTTGATGAATTTGATGGCTATTATGAGAGTTTGATAAAGATTGCAGACGAGAAGGTAGAAAAGAACTACTCTGAGAAGAAGCTATCCGAAGTTTTCAAGTCCATCTCTTGGGACTTGAGAATTTTGAAAACCACTACTGCAAATGCTAAGAGTTGCATTGGACATGGAAGAAAGCTATTCAGTTACTACATGAATCCTTTTAGGCATGTTCAGAATATTGAAGACATCATTGCTAAGGAAAGGGAAACTTTGAATAATATAATGGAAAGTTGTGAAACCTCTTCACAATATGTAACAAAATTAGACAAGGAAGTAACTAGAATTTTGGCAAAACTATATGTATTGGATAATGAGAAAGGGAGAGTATTGAATAGATTCAATTTGCTGAAGATTTTAATTTCTCCTAAGCTATCCATAATTGAAGCACACCTATCAGACTTGGAGAAGACATTAGATGCATTGACTAAATCTATGCCTATAGAATTGAAAGAAGCAGAGACTGCATCATTTGCATTGAATGGAATAATTCATGTTAGTTAACTATTACTAAAGTTATTGGGTACAAAAGTGAAGATCTTGGAAGATTCCTTTCAAGATATTTTGAAACTGGTGAGCAAGCACTAATTTTATTACTTTGTATGCACCTTTGTCATTTTTGTCAAAGGGGGAGAAGAGAAAAAAAATAAATGGGAGAAGAAAGAAGAGTAAAATGAATAAGGAGAAGGAGAAAATGTATAAGAGAAGAAAAGAGAAAACAATAGAGAAGGAAAGATAGTTTTGTTGGAACACTTAGTCATTTTTTTTAAGTTTTTCCATAAATGCCAAAGGGAGAGATTGTTGGTAAGTGATCTATTTTGCAAGGTGAGATCCACTTTTTGGTTGTCATTTATGGCAACACATCTGGGTTACAAATTGATTCCTATGAAGTTGAGTTTTGATGACTCTAAAATTGACTAAGTATGGAAACAGAGTTACAGAGGTATTTTGGGTATCGAAGATCGATAACGATGAATTAGGGAAAAAGAGATTAGAGGAAGATAGTATGAGGTATATGTGACCTCCACCTAAGATCAATTTTGTTTTTGTAAAGTTTACAACAAGTTAGAGGGATTGGAAGACAGACAGACAACAACATAATAGTGATACAGAGCAGTTGGACAGAAGTGATGATTCAGAGAGTATGACATGGACTCCAGGCAATTGGATTTGGATTATGGTTTTTGACAACCTACACTTTGATTAGGTAAGAGCGCTGACTTTGTATTTGATATTTGTTTTATTAAATGTATTTTGTATTGAGAGCTGACTATGTAATATT